>WAAB01020021.1:0-20808 GCA_013389865.1 Piaya cayana | reverse complement strand
GTGGACGGGGTCCTGAGGGACATGGTTTAGTGTTTTGTGGGAGTGGTTGGACTCGATGATCCAGTGGGTCTCTTCCAACCCGGTGATTCTGTGATTCTGTGATTCTGTGAAAGCTGCCTGAAGGAGAGGGACCTGGGGGTGTTGGTTGACAGCCGACTGAACATGAGCCAGCAGTGTGCCCAGGTGGCCAAGAAGGCCAATGGCATCTTGGCTTGGATCAGAAACAGTGTGAGCAGCAGGTCCAGGGAGGTTATTCTCCCTCTGTACTCAGCACTGGTGAGACCGCTCCTTGAATCCTGTGTTCAGTTCTGGGCCCTTGACCACAAGAAGGATATTGAGGCTCTGGAGCGAGTCCAGAGAAGAGCAAGGAAGCTGGGGTTGTTTAGCCTGGAGAAGAGGAGGCTGAGAGGAGACCTCATTGCTCTCTACAACTACCTGAAAGGAGGTTCTCTCTGCATTGAGCAGGAAATGGCTGCATTGAGCAGGAAATGGCTCTCTCTGCATTGAGCAGGATCAAGGTCCCTATGGGGTGTTTTAGGCTGTACCACAGTCACCAGCTCCCTCCATACCTGCTCACACCTTTCACAGCAGCTGCATGGGTCCAGCACTTCCAGCTGCAGGCTGCTTCTGCCACATCGATGAGACAGGTGCCTGCTGCCTGCCACCACCAATGCTCACCAGCCTCCCATGCATGCCTCTTGTGCATATTATTAATTAAGCACCTCGTTTGCTTAGATCTCATCTACATAGCTGCAATCTGGCTGTGGAAATATTTGCTGTTACATAAGCTGCAAGGGTGGATTCCCTGGTGAGTGGTATGGGTAAAATGGCTTGGGTAAAAGGTCAGCAGTAAAATTGCTGCTGATTTACATGGATTTAAAATTTAAGTGGAGTTGTAGAAGGCATGTTATAAATCATGATGGAGTTTTTGTTGCAGAAATGGCTTAGCCAGGATTACCCTTTGTAAACTATTTTCACCAATTCCCTGCTAAAAAGAACTTAAACACAGATTGCCAACAAGAAAGCTGAGTAGGGGCTCCTTATTGGGGAGTACAAGGATAGTACAAGGGATAAAGGTTTTAAATTGAAAGAGAGGAGATTTAGATTGGGTATTAGGAAGAAACTTTTTACTATGAGAGTGCTGAGTTGCTGGCCCAGGTTGCCCAGAGCAGTGGTGGCTGCCCCATCCCTGGAGGTGTTCAAGGCCAGGTTGGATGGGGCTTTGAGCAACCTGATCCAGTAAGAGGTGTCTCTGTCCATGACAGGAGTGGAACTGGATGTTCTTTAAGGTCGTTTCCAAGCCAAACCATTCTATGATTCTATGATATGATGATGATTTCTGTGTAAGTGAGCTCCAGCAAAACTATTTAAACATTACTGTTAAGAAATGGCATTAGTAAGTGTCTGAGCAAGGAGTTTGCAACCTGAAGACTGAAATGCAAACCTGTCACACTGTCATGGTCAACAGTATTGTTGGGCCAGCACGCTGCTCTAAAAACATCACAAAGGATCAGAGGGACATTGTACAGAAATGCAAACTCCACTGTTGGCATAGAGATGTCCTTAATTCAAAGAACACCTCGGCTTTCCAGGTGCAGAGGCAGATGTGGCCTGTGAAAAACCTTCCTGTACTGCCTTCTCAGGACTGACCGAAGCAGAGAATTGCCTAAAATGTTTTCCTTAACCTAACACAGGCAGAGGGCATGAACTGAAGGTCAGTGTTTGACCCTCAGTACTTTTTCGACAAGGTTTCAGGTGGCTAAAGTAACTACCCCCTACTCTCAATTTTCAGTATTGTGCAGGAAGTTCTTGCAGGTCTCCCAAACTTCTGCATCAGCAATTAAAACACAACACTTTGTTACTGCAGTCTTTGAAAGCATAGAAAGAAGAGGTTTGCTTTGACTTCAGTGAGCGTTGGAGAAGGTTCTGAAGTAAGAACTGTGAAAAGCTGTTAATGACTGTCAGTATTTTATTGCGCTGGAAAGATACGTGTATGTAAATTACATGTGGCTCTCTTCATGGGGCAAAGTTATTCAGCATTCAAATGGTGGGAGTGATGTACCAAACTCTTAATCTAAAGAGCATTATTTCAGATTTGCCTCCTGTTGCTTGTGATTAAAAGTCATTACCATCTGCTCAGTAGCCTATTTGAAATGAGATGTTTATCTCCCAATGATTCCTAGCCATGCCAGGATCCACAACAACCAAAACATGATTAGAGTTACAGACTTTATTTGCAACCTTAATAAAAGAGTTCAGTAAATGGCTGAAAGAACGATGTTGCTTTATGCATGGAACATAGTGGGTCTAGTAGAGGCAGGCCAAATTCTCCACTCAGGTCACTGAATTGCACTAAGTAATGCCTTGAGGATCTGGTGCAATAATGCTTTATAGAGAAGAGATAATGGGCAGTAGCTGTATTGTGCAAAATCTGTTACTGTGCAGAAAGAGGAGCAAAATTTCATTTTCCAGAAAGATGCTCACTTCTTTGTGTGCTTTCAGAGTGGGGTTTTCTGAGCTAACACTCAGACCATAATGCAGAAGAAAATGATGCTGCATTACAGCTTTTAAAGTCAATCCAGTAGCAACAGGCCATTTCTGTACTTTTGTTCTCTTTATGATTCTAGCTTTATCGTCTATATCCAAATCAGAGCAAACAATTGCTGGGCAGTCAATCACAGCTCATGTTCTTCCCATAAAAACAAGGAGTTGCAGCTATTTGAAAGTTTAGGTCATAGACATATAAACTGTTCCCTTGTCAGCTAGTGGAATTCTGTTCATAATAGGAACTATCAAAGCCTGAAATACATAGATTTTTTTTCCTTTAACTGTTCCATCTGTTTGGATAATAAGGTGTAAATAAATAGCTCCTGGACTTGTTAGTTCAATCCATCCCATCCAGGTGGGCACAAAGCACATAATTCATTGTGTTGGAGTGGTTCTTCTGTACAAAAGTAGGTTCTTCATTAGCTTGTACAACTGCAACAATTTTGAAAAAATAATGACTGCATGCAAGGGAAAGATACACCTACCTGTGACGTGCACTAATCCTAGGTTTAGTGATTTTTTTATACTCTTTCTACTCATAGAACAACATTCCTAGACTGCAAGCATTTTATGAACAGATTATTGTATTTTGTTCAGAACTAGATCAGCAGTTACAGTTTGCACCAATTTGGATTTTACATCTATGTTTGGTTTGCTTTTAGGTATATTTTCTTTCCACCTTTATTCTGGCTTCTCTGATCCTGATATAATCTGATATATTCTCTGAAAGTTGGGGAGGGGCTCTTTATCAGGGAGTGCAGTGGTAGTACAAGGGAGAATGATTTTAAGCTGAAAGAGGCGAGATTTAGATTAGATTTTAAGAAGAAATGTTTTCCTGTGTGGGTGGTGAGGCACTGGCACAGGTTGCCCAGAGCAGTGGTGGCTGCCCCATCCCTGGAGGTGTTCAGGGCCAGGTTGGATGGGTCTTGGAGCAACCTGATCCAGTGGGAGGTGTCCCTGCCCATGGCAGGGGGGTTGGAACTGGATGAGCTTTAAGGTCTCTTCCAGGCCAAACCATTCTGACCATGAGTCAGTGATTCTATATTAGAGAAATTATTTTTAATTAAGAATGATTTAGACAAGAAGAGGTTTGGGGTTAGCTGATTTAATGCGGATTTGTAGTGTCCATTTGAGTTGAACTGGACAGAATATAGTAGGATCCAAATATTTTTAGCTGTTCCTTCTGTATGTGAAATGCAGTTCTGGAAGTCAGCTGAATAAAAAAATTGTCCTGACCACTGGTAGGTCACAAACTATGCAGAACTGTGGAGAAATATGATATAGATATGATATCAATTGCTTCTTATGGACCCTTTCTAAGCATAGTGCATTACTAAACAAGGACAGATCTATTTGGGACTGGTACATGCCCAGGTGTGTCTGTAATGTCAGAGCACTATGCATGGTCTGGAATCAGAATATTCAGTAATGCTGAAGGGAAGAAAAACAAAATTTTGCAGTTCTTTGATTTTGTTTCTAATGAAAGTCTTGGCGGGATTCTCAGCTCTTGTTTAGATTTGCACTTTCTTGTTACAGTTGCTGACAAAGAGGTAATTTTCCAAACAGCTGCATCGTAATTATGAACAAGAAAGAATTCACCAGATGTACATATGGAAGAAGGTGTAACATGAGGGAATGTTTTTATGGACCATTCAAGTCCAATCTGCCCCTCTGTAAATTCAGAACATGAGGTTAAAAGAACCTAGACACCATTAAACCTGAGAAGCTGCGAAATGCCAGAGCTAACAAATAAATTCAGCAATATGAGTTGAACTGGACTGGTTTTCTTGAAAAACATTTTATCTTGATTTGGAAATACTGGAAGACAAGAAAATAAAAAAAAGATCTGTGGCTTCACTAGTAGCTTGAAATTGTCCTTGTTTTCTGAACTGGCTTTGTACAATTTCAGCATTCAGATAAACATGTTAATAGTCAGCCCTTTGGTGACTCATTCTCATCTTGTGAGATTGTGATTAATAGTTACGATGGATGTGCAAAAAAGGGAATACCTGAGCTACTCAAATGACGTCCTTTCTTCACCTGTTCATCTGAGTGAAGAAAGAGATTGTACCTCCAGAAATAAAACCACCTTCAACATCTAGCATTAAACTCACATCAAAGTTAAATAAATATGGTGTTATTTCCCTAGCACAAGAAAACTAAAGCCTGTGGAGCCTCCATCTGTGGGCAGTGAAGAGCTTCTCTTCCAAAACACTCCTGCACTTCCAGGTTCAATGCACTGTAACTACAGCGAAGGCAGAACCATCTCCTCTGCATGAACAACTGGGTCTGTTCATGTCCCCAGCCCACTACTGGAAGCCTGTAGCTGATCCTTAGGAAAAGCTTAGGAATGAAGGTTCCAAGGAGTTTCCTTCTTCCCTTACGTACTCTCCCAGCTTCTAATTGTCAGCAGTTGGAGGCATTTTTAGCCAAAGCTTGAACGTAGACCATTATATTTAACCATCATCAGTGGACCTTCCCTATGTCATCTAATCTGCTTAATTGCTTTGATGCCATTTCCACATTCAGCTGTTACTTTGTGGCAATAACTTTCCAAAGTTAGTTGGAGATTGTGTGAAGGAGTCCTTTTTATTTTGTCCTTTATTTTGAGCTACCTTGACATGCAGTAGATACCTCCTGGTTCTAGTACAATGAAAAATGAAAAATTCGCTCATTTATTTCCCCTATTTCTCTCATGATTTGAAAGGCCTTAAACTGTGTCTTTCTCTGGCCTCATCTGTCTCTTCTCAATGTGAAGAATCCCGTTAAGTCTTTCTGAAACTTTCTGTTAATCACTCATTGAGTAGAGGCTATTTCCTAGTTATACTTTTCATTCTGATTGTAACTATTATCTTCTCCATCTATTTTTAGATTTTACAACATCCTTCTTGATATGGGGTGACCAGTATTATACTAAGCAGTTAAAATATGGCCATGCTTTGGTTTCATAGTGTGGCTTGAAAAGACCACTTCTTGTGCTTTCTGTTCCTCTCCAAAATTCTTAGCACCTGATCTACTTTTTTGATTTCTGTGAGGTTCAAAGCTTGACCTCCTGGGCACAGCTGTAGAGACTCTTTCTGATCATTAACAGAGCTGGGGATAGATGGTAGCAAGCATCTCAGGCCCTCACCACAGTTCCCTGACTTCATGTATTGCAAGGGAAGCTGCCTGATGCCTGATAGCTGTTCTCTTTCCCCTTACTTTCTCTGTCTTCCATTGCATGGATGCTTTTAAGGGTTCTGGGCAAGCCTACAAGGTATATTATTGGGGAAAAGAAGGATCAGAGCAGATGTCATTATTTGCTTGTTAATCTTTCTTCCCAGTCCTACAAGTCTCCATACCCTTCCCAAGAATGTCCTGCACTGCGTGACTCACACCAAGAAAGCAAAGAACCAGCTTAAAAGCCTCTCTGCAAAGGGCAGGCAGAGAAGCAGAGACGAAGGTTTATTCCACATTGGGATCTTGGAGTTACAGTCCAAAATGTAAAAATTTCTTAAATGCTCTGGGCTACATATGCTTATAAGAAGAAAGAAATATCTTTCCTCACACTGAAGAAGAAGAGCTGTCCAGAAATCCCATAAAGGGCAATGTCTAAACATCTCAGGTTCTTCACGCTAAGAAGAGTTGCAGCATAAGTAGATGACTTGCCCCCAGACTTAACCTCAAACAACAAAACACTCCTACTTGAGTCACAACAGTCATAGGCAGAAACTGGCCTTTCTCAGCTTAACTCTTACAATTTCTTCCAACCCATCTTTTTTTTTTTGTTCCCAAGCAAGATTCAATCCTTTTGGCTTTAACTCTCAAAGACACATTCCACATTTCAATCTTCTTGCAACTGCTCCTGAGTATCTACCAATACTTAACACCTTCTTTGCTATGAGAGGCTTGTAAGCATCACCAGCCTAAGCAAATACCTATGATAAGAAGGTCAAAGCTGTGGCTTTCTTATCCATTGTCCTAGGAATGAAGTCGGAGCTGAGGAGGTATTTTCTCCGTACCCTACACAAGGAATCAGCGGAGTCATGCTGGCATGAGGACAACTATAGCACACCTCGTCCATCCTTTCTTATTGGCAGATTCTCACCCTAAATAAGCACAAGTAACTATGGATTAGTTCCAATTAATTCAGAAGTGCAGACAAACACAAGTAGCCATTGCCCACAGGCAGGGGCTGCCAAATGCATCACTAATGAGGACTCCAGAATCAATAATCGAGCAGCTCCAGGCAGTGAAGTATATTTCTAATGCACATTATAATACTGTTGACAGAAATTGTTTTGTTTGCCATAAATTATTCAGCTTTTAATTGTTTAGGCTTTGGAGTCTCTAAAGATGCTAATTGCCAGCTATAAGATTAAATTGATAATGTCTGCTTTTTATTTTCGCGAAGTTGGATGTAAAATCACAGAATTTGAATTTGCAGATACCTTGTTAAAAATCATAGAATCACCAGGTTGGAAGAGACCCACTGAATCATCGAGTCTATCAAAAATTTCTATCAAAAATAAGGAGATCAAAAAGATTACAAGTGTTCTGCCTTTTTATTCTGGGTTGTAATCATTAAAATAAGGTTCCGTATTTACCATGTCTGTGCGAACAAAGTAATAACTATTTTCACCAGTACACGCATCTACATCAATATTCTACCCTATCTGGGATCTCCCATCCCATATCTTGATCATGGACAATGAGAAATCCTAAAACGAGACTATATTTTTCCTGTTACATCTGAAGTCCTGTACTTTTTCTCTGAAATATGAAAGTGGAGTTGAGTATTTGTCTGTTTTCTGACATTTCTTCTGGGTTTTCTTGTATTTCTATCACTCTTACACTGGCTATTGTATCTTGCAGGGTTTCCAAGGATATTGTCTGAACAGATGGACAGAAAGTTTGGGTTTTGTAGTAACCATGGTGGGGAAAAAATAATGAGGATTTTAGTTAGAAATATTTTTGCTTAAAAAAAAAAGACCTTATTTGCTAGAACTATGACTGATAGCACCTAGGAGGTCTGACTGGATTGTTTTTTCAGACTGACTTAGTTTAATTTGAACCTAAGCAGTTTGATGAGGAATGGAATTGCTGTTCATAGTATCCTGATTAGCATTCTGCTTCTGAAAGGAACATCAGTGCATCCAATCTCAAATGTAAAAAAAAAATTATATAAACTAAGACAAAGAATGTTCTCCTCTGTCAGATTTTGAGACCTCCTTCCTGGAAAGCTGAAACAAGGCCAATGCATTTGTTTCCTTTTTCTCAGGAGTTCACTTTGGAGCTGTATTCACTTACGCAGCTGAAGAGCTGGATCCCTGGAGTGCTCTCTGTTGAAGTCAGTGAGAGGTAAAGGTTGCCTAAAATCGTGCCCTAATTGCTAACTTGGCTTGAAGGTGCACTCTGTGTCCTACTAAGAAGCCAGCCCTACACTTTAGAGCAATCATCCTGTGCTCTGATAAAGTCCTGGCAGGCTGTGGTGGCTGAGACTACCAGTGTATATTGAGAAGACGCACTGGAATTATGTACTGTGGCAATGATATTCTGGCAAATGACAATCAAGAGGTGACCAGGGATATGCAAAAGATGATCTAGTTGATTTACTACTTCAGTAAAGATACTCCACTTGAGTATTCTTTTGTTTTAAGCCCTTATATTCACAAGAAGGTCATTCTGTTACTTTGTTTCTGGAGTATATTTATTACTTTTAAATCTAGTGCAGTCTATTTAGTCTTTCTTGATGCTTCTTTGTGAAACATTAATGAGACGCTCACGTACCCAGCCATAGAATTTGTCTGATTACCCCATTCATATTTAATAGGCTTGCTGCTTACACCACAGAGTAGCAACAGAAATTAGATAATGCAATACTTCACTCCTGGAGTGCCCCTAAATTTGACTCTAAATTATTCATTTTACTGGCTGAGGGCAAGATAGCTGCTGTAGCCCTAAATTTATCTAAATCATACATTGTCTAACTTGTGCCTTTTCGTTGTTATTCCCACTTTAAAAAGTCACCATTTTTAATTGAAACTGAAAACATCCAGTTTTTATCTGTTGGATATTTATCATCATTCTCTGCAGAAGTACTGCAGTCAGCTAAAAACAAAGATAATGTAGTCGGACTTCAGCTGCATATACAAAATGTGAGCCCTGCAATTAAGTAAGACTGGGAAGATTTGTTTTGTTGAAGTAGTGATTGTATTTTGTAGCTAAGTGTATTTTTTTAAAGCTGTCAATTAGACAAGAATACAGATATTAACCGGCTGCACTCCCGCATTTTTAGATTTTTATGGTTCCTAAATGTCTCTTTCGTATGAGTTTTATCCAGAAACATGCTGTCAATGTAATATTTTTATGGTCTCTAAAGTAAATAAACCTTGTGAGGGAAAAGATCTGATCTAAGTCTAGGTGGCCCACCAAGAAGTATCTAAAATCACATCTTAAATGTCAGTTGACTCATAATCTATTTATCAAAACAGGCAGAATCTGTCATACCTTCAGATTCCTTGCTGGGAATGCCCCATTCTTAAAAGCAATGTCAGAAAGCAGGAGCACAACATACAGCTCAGTTCAGATGTATCACAAGTCAAACCAAAACAGGAATTTTATAAGAACAGCTCACTTAAGATTTGCATCCTCTTATCCAATCTTCTAGTAGAGATTATCCGTTCCCATGGGAATGGTTCATAAAACATTTCTGAGTTTAAACCTTAAATGGACTATGTACATATGCCCAGCATCAACTTGGATTGGGCACGTTGGGCACCAGCTCTGAGGCTTATCCCTAAGTGTTATCATAGAGTAATCAACTGTCTGACAACTTAGGACAAAACCAGGCTCATGGGGAGTGTACTGGAGCATCAGTGAAATACCACCTCCTTCCAGAACATCTCAGGGGAAAATAAATATCAAAAATAAAGTGGGGTGTAAGTATGTTACACACAAGCAAGGAACTGAGAAGCAGTGCAGCTACCCCCACTTTTTCTTCAGTGCCTGACTGCTGCATGAAATGACCCCACTGTGGAAAGCCCTGGTCCAGATGAGTGGCTGCATAAGTCACTCATTCCCACACCTCAGCTTGACCAAACAACTTGGTCTAAAAGACCAAAATGAGAAAACGGCGTAGAAAATGTTGGTACATTGTTCCTAAGAAACAGTAAGTCCCTATGAGACTAGTGAGACACTGGAACAGGTTGCCGAGGGAAGCTGTGGCTGCCCCATCCCTGGAGGTGTTCAAGGCCAGGTTGGATGGGGCTTGGGTAACCTGATCCAGTGAGATGTGTCTCTGCCCATGGCAGGGGGAATTGGCACTAGATGACATTTAAGGTCCCTTCCTACTGTAACTATTCTATGATTTTATGATTCTATGATTAGAAGTTTGGAAGCTCTTTGTGCTGATTGCCTTTCAGGTGCCATGCATGGAAGAGCATCATTATCATCACCTGTTATTGAGAACTGAAGTAACACATGTAAGAGTTGGAGACATTTCATTGCATCTCGACTGCTGTCTCACTGAAACACTCTCAGAGACAGATTGCGTGTCCTGACAGCAGTCCAAGGGGGAAAAAAACAACTTTGGGAAAGCAACACAATCTAAATTTTCAGAGTTGAGCCAACAGACAGATGGCAGGAACTAAGCGTCCTTAAAAAAATCCCATGGCCATGGCCGTCCTGGCATCAGTCTGATACTCTGCCAAACTGAGAACCCCAGTGAATGAACTGCAAGGAGCTTTTACTTGTTTCAGTCCAAAAGGGCTTAAGGAGGAAAGAGCTGGAATAGATGAACTGCTGCGAATGATGGCAGCTCAGAAAGTTAGTATGAGAACCTGCCTGTTCCGTGCTGGCAGTGGGAGAGAGGGACTCTGAAAGGTATGTGTGATTTGATAGTCAAATTAATAAGTTGTTTTTCAACAACAGACCAACAGTTTTTGTAACTGCTCCACAGCTGGCAGTTCCAGCTGATGAAAACTTACCTCTTGTGCAGAAAACAAGGGCAAGGCTTTTTCTGCACTTAAATCCTCAAAAATGAAGCTTAAATTAGATTTGTCTAGAACATGGCAGAGGGGGATGTATGAAATAGCAGCTTCGCTGCTCCTCACTCACCAAGGTGGTCTTGGCAGCGCTCAGCCCTGGGCAGGTGCCAGCAGTGCAGGTCTCCCAGCCACCCATTCTCCTGCTGCCACAGCAGAATTTAAGGATTCCTTATTCAGATAAATCCCATTAAATAGCATCTTAGCTTTCCCTTGCATCTTGGAGAGCAGGAAATACCAGCTGGGGAAGGAATGGAACCTAGAATAGCAGCTTGCATCAAACAAGACTTGTGAGACATTTTTCTCATTCTTTTAAGTACAGCTTAATGGTTCAGACAACTAAAAGAGGATCTGCTTTCCTCTTCCAAAGCATTCATCCAGATATAACTTCAAAGTCCAACTGTTTTAACTCCAAAAACTTTGGGTTTCATGAGATCTATCAACACAGTACACTTGCTTTTCCCCAGGAAGCTTTTCATTGTCTGACCAGCATAAAATAATAGTGGAGCTGGACCAGATGCTCACAGGATGATGCTTATGTGTCAGAGAATCACCATCATGCCTCCAAAATCAGCTGTACTTTGTGCCTGGGGTCAGCAGCCAAAGCAACAGCCTTGTATGATGTTGGTTGGCTGAGCTTCAGCTCATAGGCACTCACTCATAAATGTTTTTGAACATTTTCTGAGCTCATTTCAGTGGTTTCATGGGGAAGGGAACAGATAGAAAGGATGACCTTCCCTCAGAAACCCTTCCCTCAATGGGTAGAGTTGGCAACGTCTCCCACTCCTAATTCATATTTCCATCTGTCTTCCCATTGAAGGATGAGGGTGAGACATGCTGGGGGAAATGCTGGCCACAGACCTGTTATTGGATTTCCTTGCTTGCTCATTGCTGTCCAAAGTGAAGGAGACATCGGGGACAGTTACAGGCAGGAGGGGCTGTAGACACTTTTAACCACTGAGCTGATTAAACTTGCTTTGATCATCACAGTAATTCTGCATCAAAGATGCTGTGGCAAATCAGTGCATCACACAAATCACTGTGCTAAAGCCACTCCTTGGTAAACATTTTTCTTCCCAATGCCTGCGAGAAGGGGACCTTATTCCACAGTAAAAAGTGAGAGATTGAAGTAAACTATCAGAGCAGTAAGAAGGCTACAGGGTCTTCTCGTTTCTGCTGAGGCCCACCTTAGACAGCCAGGGCTCAGGGGACAAAGACAAGGCTTAAAGCCACTTCTCTGCTTTCTGGTTTTCATTGCTCTGTGCTTCTTGCCTATGGTTCCAGGCCTTTGCTGTTCTATTTACCCTTCCCAGAAGTGCACTTAGTGATAAATGGAAGATTTGAATTCAGGCATTCTCTCTGGGGAAAAAGTAGGTTACAATAAATGATGGTCACAGGTTAAGTCATCCAGGTATTGTGTGTGCTCTTAATGGATATCAGAGGAAAAAATATGCCATAATGCTTGCAAATAACTTTTCCCCCAACAACATCCATTTTAAATTATATCTCATGAGAGATTTCAGCTATTTTTTTCAAACACAACTTCCCTCTGTGTCTCTGACTCTGAAGTAGCAAGCTGAATTCAAACTGCAGAGAAATCTGTTAGAAGCTGCCTGGAGGTATACGTGGCACAAAGACACAGAAACTTTATCTTCTTTTCTGACTGCTCTGAACTGATTGCAGGGCTTAATGATTTATCTCTCTTTAAAGAACTCCTTGGAGCTACATAGTCTCAAATCAGATAAAGTCTATACCATTCCCTGACCAGGCACCTGCCAATTTAGGTTTAGCCTTTAATCTGGGCACTTCTAGTTTTGCAAAGATTTGTCTTATAGAAAAGTTTCTTGAGAGATATCATCAACGTTCACCAGTTTTCCAAACCCCGTATTATATTTCTCCCAAGGGTCCTGCTAGCCTGGATTTTTTTGGGAGAAGAAGGAGAATATAGCAGAAATTTACCTTTCTGCTGAGAACAATCTAATACTACACCTCTGTCCTGGGTAAATCCTTGGACCGGTGTATAGGGCTTGAGCTGCCTTCTGGCAGAAGGACAAAGTTTTCCTTGGAGAGCATCACAGTCATATTTCATTCTGCCCTCAGGACCACTGTAGGTTATTAGCAGGCGCAGAGAAAGCTGGCAGCTCCCTTGTTGCGCTAAGATCTGTTCAAGTTTGCTACAAACTTATATATCTGTGCAAAAAGGGAGTAGAGAATCACTCAGAAGCACAAATACACAACAATAGTCCATAAACAAGCCTTTAAGAGGTCAATACAGATGCCAGGGACAATGTGGCTCAGTGACATTAAATCTGATCATTGACTCCCTTGTAACAGTCAAGGGGAGTCATCTTGGTGAAAGCATGTTGGGACTAGATACTTGTCTGATTCATGTTGTTATTTATATGAATCCGAAGTGGGATTTGTTATTTGGGGTGAAAAAGCGACCAAACAATTCACTCACATTTATAATGAAAACGAATTCACATGCAGTCAGAAATCTGCCAAATGCAAGGCAGCTCCAGAGAAAAACGGCATTGTAAACCACTTCGTAGCTTAAAAGAAAATAAGCTGGGTGTACAACAAGGTAGGAACCATCTGCTTGGCTTCAGTGGGAATTTCCCCAGAGTAATCATTGCAGGGGTGGAAAGATCATGAAATAGAGGAAATTTTGTCCTCCTTTCATAATTAAATTTACTGGGCTTCTGCAGAACAGCTCCTGGCACAGCGTGAGACATGTATATGTAATACCTTATCATTGTAAAGCTACATAATTACAGTGATAAACAAGCCCATTTCGTTTAGCAGAGTCTGACACTTCATCTGATTGACAGACCTTAATTTGCTACAGAACGTAAGTCCATTTTTTGTAGTCATGTCAGATTTCCCATTTAGCCACTGCTCTGTGAACCAAAATGCCTTTCCCTTCCTGCAGCATCCAAGATAAATGTTTGATGTAGTACCAGATTTCTCTAGGAAGCTAAAATTTGAAGGGGTGACCGTATTTGCTTCATTCTTCTTCATGGCATTCAGACTACACCATTGGCCTTTACATAGGTCTTCGGTAAAGCTGGGAGCAAAGAACATGAATCAAGAAGGTAGAGGTCTGTGTGACCTTGGAATATAATAATACTCTCCTTTGACTCAGTGCTTTTGGGCTTAAGCTATAAATTCTTGATCAGGATGTAAGTTCAAGCTTACTCCAAGTTTGCTTCTGATCTGGTGTCTGCAATTAATATTGCAGGTAGTGATTCAGCTCAAATGAAACCAGTGTTAAATATTGCTGTCAATCTAAGTACATTTAATTAAGTGATGTTTACAGAGCGATTGGATGTTCTGAGAACTACAACATAGTGACTTGGAATTTTTCAAGTCTTCACTTTCTTATTTCAAGACTTTCTTCTGTGTTTCAGCTTCTTTTGCACTGGTACATTAACACTGTCACATCTTCACAGCTGACCTTTCCAGGACAAGAAGCTGGGACCACAGTGTTGGTTCTACGCTTTTTCCCTTACAGTTTCAAACAATACATACTAGATTTGCTTTTATTTTCTGTGTGAAATGCAGTCAACCTTGGGAGTTAAACAATTTCAGAGGGAACATATTTTCCTAGGGTTTTTTTGTTGAACTTTTTGAGTATTCTAAGCTTCATTTTCCCAGTTCCCATGCTAATGGGAAAAAGCCAAAAGAAGAAACAATAATTGTCCAGTATAGTCTGTAATGTTAATTAAATATTAATAAATTATATCTAAAAGCAAAGATGAATAATTCATCTCCAAGCTGTGGGCCAGACAAGGAAAATCCATGTTCTGGCTATATTTTCTCAAGACACACCAAGTAAATAAACCGACTCCCACAAAGGAGCTTAATATTTTGTTGATTGTATATCTTGAATGTAAATACAGCCAGGTGAGTTTACAAAGAGACTGACAGGGAGAAAAATAGAAATAAGGAAAGAAAGATTTTTAGAATAGGCTTTTATTGTATCTTTTGCAATGCTAGATTGACCTTCTAATGTCCTCTTTAGCAGTTTAATTCTGCACAATCAGAAAGAGAAGGAAAAATTATCAGTGAGCAAGGCGATCTCATCAGTGTCTCCCTCCATATAGCATTTAAAGAACCCGCATAACGCGAGACAGGGGTTAATAATGTTCAAA
Organism: Piaya cayana; assembly: GCA_013389865.1. Lineage (NCBI taxonomy): Eukaryota > Metazoa > Chordata > Aves > Cuculiformes > Coccyzidae > Piaya > Piaya cayana. The sequence goes on along the minus strand of WAAB01020021.1, from coordinate 6,083 downwards.
GTCAGACTCAGCTTGGAGACATTGGCCAATCAATGAAACTCAGCTCTTTAAGGGAAGGGCAGTGGCTTGTTTAGTTGGTCATGTATGGACTCACACTATGGTCATACCATCTGCTGGATATTTACTGATCTCTACAGTCTTACACTAAATGTGCTAACAAGCTTTTCTAAAACAGTCCATCAGCAAAGTCTCTGAACCTTGAGACCCTGACAGCATTTATATTTCCAGGAACACAATGAGGATTGTTTGTCTTGTGACTCCAGAGCTGGCTGAGGGCAAAAGAGGAACCCGTGAGCCCTCTGACGAACTCAGAACTTGAGATTTTGCTCCATTTCCTTTTCTCCAGGCTATCTGATCATTGCACATTTAGAAAACATGAATGCTAGGAGAAGTTAAGGCGGACTGTGAGCAACATCCTTATCTACAAGGCACTCACACTGCTTGAATCCACCCATAGAAACAGTTCCCAAGCTGGCAAGTACCCTAACTCACACAGCTCGGGTGGTTTAGGGATATTTCAGTTACAGACTTTGGGTCGATGTGACTTTCAGGCAGCATGTAGCTGCATGGTACAACACAGAGGCTTCAGAAATTTCACAAGTTCTTTATCAGTCTTTACAAACACAGTATTTTGCACTAACAGACTGCTTATGAGGACTCTTCACGATTCTCTTATGATTCCAGCTGTCATTAAAGTTAAGCAGAGCAGAGATATTCTCATCTTCTCAGCAAAGCTGAAAGCTCAGGCTGTCCATCCTGCAGTGCATTACAGTTGTGTTGCAGTTCTGCAGGATGTATTTAGGGCAGTAGGTGGCCTGGGAATTGGAATAGGTGAGGAGCAGATGTGTCATTCCTTCTGCACCCTCTGCTCTGAGGACAGATAAGCTGGGGGCAGCAGGGGGAGAGTTGCCTCTTGAACCAGCCCAGCAGAAATTCCCAGAGGATGTTGAATCAGTGTGTTGGACCATTAGGATAGTGTTATGGATTTTTTTTCTGTTATGCATATTTTGAGATAAATACCAGTTGCAGTGAAGCATCTTCTATGAAATAGTCTGTTAGAAAAGGGTCAAACTGCTGATGTACCAATTACCATTATAAACCACCACCGGCGAGTGTCCACACAGCCATGCGGAACGTGGCTCACAAAAACCCATTCAATTATGATAAAACAGTGAGATATACATTGGGCTGGATTTAACAGCCTGGCAATGAGCAGGGTTTGCAGCCTTTGACTGATGATGAACTGGCTGTGTAAGTTTTAATTAGCCAGTGACAAGGCAGATTTAGAAGAACTGCTTTACTGATGCAAAGTAAATACTCTCTCTCATGCTTCCTCCATCCCTGAGATTTATTACACACTTGGATGTGTCCACATCTGAGAACCAGGGAAGCAGACAGAGCAGGAGTGAGGAAGAGGCTTTTGCAACCTGACCCCTCGGGAGGAATAGCTGTAGCTCAGCCTTTTATGCTGACACATTCTGCTGAAATATTTATGCATGATCTTCCACTGTTGTTTACCTCCTGGTCTCCTTTCCTTGCTCACCCTGAGCTGCCGTGTCTGCCAGCCTATCTGCCATATCTTCCGCTATTCAGGAAGCACAGAAAAAACAGTCAGGAGCCTGAAATTAGAGAAAAACCTTTTTGCCATGCGTTAAAGCATCCATTAAGAGAGCTGTGGAGAATTAATTGGGCAGGCAGAACGGTCTGGAGTGGAGACTGCGGGTCATGCAGTGTCACACAGGCATGTGAAGGGCAGAGTTCCCCTTGCCTCAGCAGGCCTGACCACTGTCGATTTTCGGTGGAAATTGCTTTTCAGGACCAGTTATTAACCACCCTGTGGGCTGGTTGGTTGTTTCACCCAAGCCATGCTGGATGCTTTCCCCTTGCCTGTTTGCAGAAAGGGCAGCTGCAGACTCAGTAGCAGCTACAGCAGCTCCCCGCAGCAGGGACAAAGGGAAAAGCCTCCGAGCAAACAGCAGAAAGTAGGTTAGCGCTGCAAGGTGGGAGTGGAAGCCGTGCTCCTGTAGACAGCTTTCTTTCAGATTCTGTCTGTGCACTTTTTGGTGGCTCAGAAGCAGATGACATTCCTTTGCATTGTTTTAAATGAGGAGGGAGCTGAATTCCCTGCCTTCATGCTCTCCTGCCTGACCCGTCTAATTACTGCAGGAGAAAGGCAGCCCAGAGAAAGTCAATAGGGAAAAAAAACCTGCTGGATCCTGATATCGGTCAAACTGCTGGTGGAAGGGTACAGCCTCCCTGAGGTCACAGATTTTGCTGAGAACAGCAGATTTGTCCTTTTCAAGAGTTTTGCAAGACAAGATGATTTTGCTGTGGATTTTTGGTTTGCTGTGGTCAGTTGTGGGTTTTTTACTGTGTCAGGATCTAGGCTGCCTGAAGATAACCATGATTTTTGCTAGTGATTTTATTGTAGTGGGAATTTGATCTTGAACTGTGCCGAGTTCATGGGCCGTATAAACTATGGTGTACACATCCCTTATGAAGAGAGGTTGAGACTGTTCAGCTTCGAGAAAAATCCAAAGAGAACTTATTGTGGCCTTTCAATACTTAAAGGGTGCTAATAAGAAAGATGGAGGAAAGCTTTTTAGCAGGGCCTGTAGCAACAGGACAAGGGGTCATGGTTTTAAACTAAAAGAGGAGAGGTTTAGACTTGATATTAGGAAGAATTTTTTTATGCTGAGGGTGGTGAAACATCCCTGGAAATATTCAAGGTCAGGTTAGATGGGGCTCTGAGCAACCTGATCAGTTAAAGATGTCCCTGCTTACTGCAGGGGATTGGACTAGAACACCTTATTTGGTCCCTTCCAACCCAAACTATTCTATGAGTCTGTTTTATAGATCTGCTCTAAATCCAGTCAGCCAAAGGGCTGAAGGTCCATTTCCCCCTACAAACAGATCTGCTCAAAAGCATGAAGTAGATCTTGATTTATAGGAGAGCCACCATCGCTGATGGTGTGTCAAACCTTAGATGGTGAAAGTAGGGAGAATCATGATCAAATAACACTTTATTGACTTTATTTCTTACTTAACTAACAGATGAACTTCTGAAAATGTGCACAGTAGCCACCGTATGAAATATGAAAGCAAGCACTAAATTACACTCCTCAAATCACGAATTCAGAACCCTCAGAATTTTTTTGCCCCATTTCTTCAACTATAATTTCCGGGCTGGAGCTCTCACCATTAATAGCAGCTACATCATTACACAGCCGTGACACTTCAGCAGCACCCTCATCCATTTCAGTCATTGATCCACTAATGTGTGCTGGATGAAAAAAGAAAAGGTCCAGCTCATTCATCCTTCCCCTTCTCCTCTCACCAGGTGGCAACCACTCACCCTTGGCTTTAAATCCCTATCAGGTTTCAGATGCTCAGTGTTAATTGTCTCAGTACAAGGACTGACCCCTGATAGCAAAGCTAAAATTAAAGTAACAGGGCCATAGGAGTGGGTGAAATGCTTCAAAGTGAATGGAGCTGCAGCTGCTTCCCTTCGCCCACAGTCTGCTGACAGCACTGGAAACAACTAACTGGAGTTAGAGCTCGAGCCGTAAAGCACACTTGTCAGCACTGGATTCTTCCTGGAATATGAAGCCAGACGAGGAAGAGAGTAGGAGAAAGGCTAAAGAAATTAGGCAATAAGTAGATCAAAGGCACAGCAATGTGCTGCTGCAGAAATGGTACATTAATAGCATCAGCCGCACAAGTAATTCTGTAATTCCTGTTGCATATGGGGCAAAAAAATATCCTTCCTATGGACACCCACAGTTTATCCATATTGCAACTCTGTGTTTAGGTCTCTGAGTCACAGAGATACTGAGCTGAAGGTCCATTGCTTGTGCTTGTAGTTTGTGAAGGGCTGAAACTGAAATTTCATAAAGAAAACTTGCACCATCATGAGCCAAGGGTTTCTAATCCAGCAACCTGCTTTCATTTTTTCAGGTCTATTCCAGTAACCTTTAGGCACATTCTTGTTTTCCCTTTTCACTCTTTGCTTGGTACATCTGTTCTTTTGTTATGCTTTTCCTTATCTTTCTATTGCTCATTTGAGGGATCAAAGGATACAGGAAATAAAAATCCTGTTAGTTTTCAAAGGTCCCCACAGTCCCAGATAATTGGTTTCCAATCAAGCCCAGACTGTCTTTGATCTCCAAAGCCTTCGCAAAGAACATTTTGCTAAGACACAAGTATATGCGTTTGGTAGCTCTACCAGGTGATCTCCTTTTGAAAGTCTGCAATTACCTGCACAGTGGCACTTATAAAGATGAGAGGGACTGATAACAATGCTGTTTTTATCCCATCTTCCATTAAATTTGCATTAATGAGATGTACCTACACCTTTCTGAAGAGATAGTTTCAGCAATAGGCCTCTTATATTATAGTAACAAAGATGATGGGCTGTGCAGCAGGGTCAGGAACAATCATCTTCCCATTCCCCAGGCCATGGTTCAGCCACACGACCATCCTTCCTTGCTGGAAATTACTGTCCATTACCACCCTGGTTCATCTTTCCACCTCCATGCAACAGTTTATAACCTTTGGCTGTGCTGGTCAAACGTTTTGGGCTGTGTTGCCGTGGCCAGTGGAATGTTCTTGTTTATAATCTCTTTCCACCAGAACAAAACATGATGCCCAGGATCTAAGGAGAGGACATTTTGTAAACCAGCTTTGCCACCCAAAGAACCACAATGGGAAACTATACCCTTGTCCATCTTCACAAGCAATTAATCTTTTCTGTCATTTGGAACCTTAATGAACTTCACTTTACCTTCCCTTATTCACAACACATCTTTCCCTCTCCGCTCATGCTTAAACCCACCAAAATATATGAAAAACCAAAGTGCGTTCACACTAAAAACCAGGAGATACTCAAGGTAAAATGATTGGTTTTGGTTTTGCAGTTATTCTTCTCTTTCTATTTTTCCTCATTTTCTCTTTCTCATTCTCTTTCTCTTTTTCTTCATATTTTCCCTTTTTTCTTCTTCTCCTTTTCCTTTTTCTCATTCTCTTTCTTGTTTCCCTTTCTATTTTCCTTTGTATTTTTATCTTCATGCTAAGACTGCCACAAAAAAACATTTTTTTCATGGATAGAGGCATAATTCTTTTATGCAGTCTAAATAGGCAAAACACACAAGACACACAGGTATATACTTACCTATGCATACCAAAATATATATCTGACTCGGCTTCTTTAAATAAACAGCATACATTCATTTAGCTCAAAATAGGGCTCCTGTCAAGCTCCTACCCTAGAGCAACTACCAATTGCACTGTCAAAATCACTCTCTGTGGTTCTGAATAGGTTTCTTAATGAAAGAGCAACATTAGCTCTTTAGAACATTTTGTCCCTGAAGGATGCAGCAGCAACAGCCACTGAATGATTTCTGGCTCAGACATGCTTATAAATGGTAGGAAACAGAACGGTTTAAAAGACAAGTATCAGGTCCCCGGAAATGCTTGGTAACAGCAATTCGGGGAAACAAAAGACAAATGGATATGGAGAATAGTACCCACTGACCCCCTTAAGGATAATTATGGTGTGAGTATGTTGTCACTGAAACAATGTAATAACCAGGGAATTAAATTATTTGGGATCCAATCCAAAGGAAAATATGTTCTTGGTAAAATGAAATTTTAATGTCTGCTGGTTGCTGGATTAAATAATGATGAGCATCCGAATGGAATTGTGCGTTTCTATTTTTTGCAGCCTGGTCATACCGACTGTCATAGTGGCTGTTTTTCATTCGGGTTAAACCTGGAGGCTGTAGGAGAGGAGAATTTGACTTGAGTAGAGAAGTCTAGATTCAAACAAAAGAAAAAGTTTTTTTATATAAAATTCTTCATTGGGGGCAGGACTCAGGCGTTCTCTTGTTTCTCTAATAGGGACGATGTGGCTGCTCTTGGCTGAAGTCTCCAAGTTGGGGCTTCAGCACCATTTAAATGTTGAAGCATAAGATTTACCCAGCATATCCCCAGTCTTTTGCTAGATAGTATTTCCTTTTTTGTCTTTGTTATCCCTAAAATCAGTTTTGTCCAGGTCTGCATCTCTGCATTGGGTAACCTGATCT
>WAAB01020019.1:0-86974 GCA_013389865.1 Piaya cayana | reverse complement strand
TTATGGGCTCCTCTGATTTTAATGCACAGGCACTCAATCTCCTCAGGCACTCAATTTATATGTATAAGTACTACAAATGATCTAGCTAGTCATTCTGAGTAATAAGAAATACAAACTTAATCTAATTTGCACAGAACGAAACCTTGATATGTCAAGTCTACTCTCATGACTTTCAGGTGAATAACAGGTCTTTGAAGCTGTTCATGGATCTTGACCCATATAAGTTCATCAGCAAACTCCCACAAAGCACAGTTAAACCGCAGCTTCATAAGCTGCCTAAGTATAACAGATCCAGAGGCTTCTGACAAGAGGTTGACCTGCCTTTACCACATTCTCACCATCTCCCTTCTGCTTATAGAAACTCTCACCCTGTTACATGGCAATCCAGGTCAACAAACGGTTGACCAGTCTAGGACTAAACAAAGATTAGAAGTATCTAAAATCTCTTTTTGAACTTGGCCTACTTCCAAAGCTCACCTGCTAAAGGGAAGCATCAGGAATCTGCAGCCATTGCTCAGGCAGAAGAGGTGAGTGCCTCTTCAGGAAAAAAACCCACAGTTTAACAATTGTTGTGGTAGCAAAAGTATTTTGCAGACCTCCTCTGTCCACTCATTCACCACCTCCTTATTTTATACCAGGACAGCTGACTGAGCAGCTCTATAAAGCAAATTACCTAAATGGTCCACATTAAAGAGATGACTCATTTTTCCTAAGGTGATTTCTCACAGGACTGAGCAGACTGGATGGTGTTCAGCTTCTTGAACAGTGTAAATAGAACCATGTCTGCTGACTCTTCAGTAAAGGGTAATACATCAGTTCATGAACAACTGTACTAGAACATATTTTACAATAAAAATTATGTACAGTTCAGATCCCTTTCAAAATCAGCTGCAGGATTAAATGCAAAGCTCCCAGGTTACATCACATTCCTTGTCCATCAACCTACAGAGTTTATGAAGACTTCAGAAATAAATTTTCTTCAGATCACTGTAACCACATTCAAGTCTAGCAGATACAAAATGTTTATTTGTTGAGTTAAGTGGAGAAATGCATATATGTCCTCCTTCCCCAATCTATTTATCCGTGACTAATCTTGTCATCCCTCAAATACTGCAAACCTGGCCACCTTGACTTGTAAAATTCAAATTAAAAAAACCCACTAACCTTTCCCCTTTCATTATCACCTTCTCCTGTATTACATCCAATTGCTGCACTTGCCTTCTTCAATCTAAATCAAGCCTAGAAGAAGGTCTTCTTTGTGTACAGGTCTAATCATGAAAGGTTTTAAACAGTGGCATCTATTTCTGGAGTAGAGAATGCAGAGATCCTGCAGAGTTAGTAAGTTTCCAGCATCTCTTCCACAGGCACCACTTAAACCCCCATTCCTCACCATAAATTTTTCAAGTTTTAGCATCACAGTTTTACTGTAGTTGTGTGGAAAATACAGGCTCTGAAACTTGCTTGCTGCTAGACAGTCAGTCATTAGCAAGACTTCGAAAACATGTTTGGAAGTGTTTCCTGCAGAACATTTTTCTTCTCCCAGGTTGCATTCTGCATCCTCTACAGAAATCTGACTACTCAACACTTAAGACATTAAAGTAACTTTGCCAAACCTCTCTGCTCCAACATACCCTCTGTGTAAATGTGCCTGAAATTACCACGCATCCACCTCCCTGAGCAGGATCCCTTGTGCTGCCTCTAACAGCCTCCAGCAAACCACACTGGATGGAGACAGGAAAGAAGGAAGAAAAAACCCCTCGACCTCTTTTCTGCAGCAATTAATATTAAACTTTAATATTTGTGCCTACAGCTGAGGCAGGCGTAATGAAATATTTGCTTTATTTCATGAAAACTTAGTTCTGTATGAAGTCATTCAGCAGTCACAAATGACCCCCTTTCTCTTAATCCCCACACCTGAAGACAAACACTCAACCTCAAGTAGATCTAGAAGCAACAGTGAAATAAAGACTTTCAACTGAAATAAGAATACTTAAGCACTTTTAATTGCTCTTTCCTTCCTTCCCCCCAACTGAACAATATTTAATTCACAAAACTATTACAAAGCAGAGTAAACATTTAAGGTATCTTCAGTGGCTATTTGTACAACATCAGTGTTCTGTATATTCTGACAGGTAATAGTTATGAGTGTTACCTGAGGAATAAAACCATCCAATTAGAGATGGTAGGAGAGTTCTTCTGACAGTATGAAACTCTTGTTCTCTTTTCTAAATATAACTCTTTCCATCTCTGCCTGATGACACTCAAGTGAAAACATGCATAAAATTAAGGTTTATGAACTGCAATATGATAGAATGGTTTGGGTTGGAAGGGACTCTAAAACTCATCCAGTTCCAACACCCCTGCCATGGGCAGGGACACCTCCCACTAGACCAGGCTGCTCAAGGCCCCATCCAACCTGGCCTTGAACACTTCCAGGTATGGTACATCCAAAACTTCCCTGGGCAACCTCTGCCTGTGTCTCACCACCCTCATTATGGTGAATTTCTTCCTAATGTNATAAAAACATAGTCATCGTTATATAATTAAAGATTTGTGTGTTTTGTTTGCTTTTGAGGTTTTTTTTGTAGGGATGTTTTTTGCTTTGGACATCTTGTTGATTGTTTTTATGTTTGTTTTTTTTATTATTTTCTTTGTTGTCGTTTGGGGTTTTACATTTGTTATATTTCAGGCGGTTTTGGTCTGGGGTTTTTTTTTGGTGGTGGTGGGTTGTTGTTTGGGGTTTTGTTTGTTTGTTTGCTTGCTTGTGGGCTTTTTTGTTTGGTTTTTTTTCCTNGTTTGTTTGCTTGCTTGTGGGCTTTTTTGTTTGGTTTTTTGTCCTGTGTCCTTCTTGCAGGCATTGTCAAAATACTCACTTCTCAGCCAGACATGAGCATAGAGCTAATACTTCTGTTACTTTCTGGACTTCCATAAATAATATGGTGTTTTTGAAGAGCCATGATGCAATAGTTTTAACTCTCCATGCAAATAAATAATGCATCACTATGCATACAGAGGAGGAGAGGCATTCCATTGAGTACATATCCTTTTATAACCTCAGCTAATGGCTTTTGAGATCAGTATCAGAACTATGCAAGAACTGCCTTTTGGAAAGATGAAAGCCATTTAGCAGCGAGTCAAATCTCTTAAGAAATTCCTTCACAAATTACATGTCTTACTATAAGGAATTGTAATGCTCATCCACTTTCGACTAAAGGTATAAGGTCTAGTAGAAAGAAAAAAAAGAAAAAAGGCTCTAATAGCAGCAATTGTTCAGCCATCACAGGAACACACATTAGCACAAGCTGAACTGAGCAGAGAAAGTTCAGGTGGAGGTATACAAGGCCAGACTGGATGAAACTCTGGGCAACCTGATCCACTGCAAGGTTTCCTTTCTCATAGCAAGAGAGTGTTAGAACTGGGTGAGCTTTAACCCAAACCATTAAAAAAGTATTTTCTTCAGAGACACAACATTTGAAGGTTTTTCCCATAAAAACCCCCCTGGTTTCTGTAGGAATTAATATTTCAGACACAGAATATCATTAGTCATCAACAGCAAGTTTTCCATTGTCTTTAAAATGTGACTTTTAAAAAAGCCACTGCACCACAACAGAAGAAGAGGTGACTCTGGATTGCCCAGTGATGTTCCCTGAAGTTGGATACCTTCCTTGTCCAGTTAAGCCCACATCACCACTATTCCATGAGGCACTGGAGAGACTGTCCTATTGCACTCTTTTATCATGTCTTCTTCCTCCAGATGAAAATCAAGTCTGAAAGTAGAAGGATGAAGTTTTCCCAAGCCTCAAGTTCATGTAAGCACCCAAACAGATAAGCAATAAATCAACCAGCTGCTTTCATTTTGAAACTACAGATTTATCCTTCTAAAGACTATTTGACAAAGTTCAGAAAAAACATCACAACTCCCCCTCTTCAGTAGGTGTAAGACAGCAGGTATTATCAGCAGGAATTCTTGTCTATTTATTAACAACACAAAACCAGAACATTTTTTCATATGCTTAGAGTTGCTGTGCAAACTTTTATAACATTTATATGAGGAGAAACTAGGTAAGATTTTCATAATTAAAAGCTGTGTGTTATTTTGAACACAACATTATATTTGTGGATTTTCTACACATTTCTTTCAAAAAGTTAATAAAAGAAAGTCCATATAACAAGTAATAAACACATTATCTTGGTTGAACCAGCAGAATGGTTTAAAAAAGCCATTGAAAAGCCTCTTGAAAACATGTCATACAAGGGGAAAGAAACAATTTTTGTCCTTTAGGTTTTTTTTCAACTAACCTATGGAAGATCAGAATCAATCAGTAAAAGCTCTGCCTGAATGAACAAAGCAACAGGGTAGATGTATACTTACTTACTAATCTGTCTATGTGAGCACTTCCCAGGTATAAACCGATAATATGAAGTCAGTACCATAAAATCTGAACAGCCACTACAGAGTTAACAGCAAAACTGAACTTTCTATTTGCAAAACTTTTATGCAGGAGGTATTTTAAAACCATGGGTTTTGAGGTACTTTATCCACTATCTATGAAAATATATATTAGGTGTAATGCTGTTCTGCACACTACAAGATTTATTTGAATAAAAATGCACTCACTCTGCATACAGAAATGACCTTTATATAAAAGAAAATATCACCCAACTGGGCAAGCTAAAAACATATTTCAAGTAAGAAAGGTGCATTCATTGAAGTGGAAATAGAAGCCGAAACTGAACACCAAGCGTGGGACAAAAAGATATCCAGATATATATACAGAAAGACCCATCCTTGTCACTCAGGGCAGTAGGGTTTAAAATGGAAGTAGTGAGCTCTAATTTTAACACCAGCAACAAAACATACCCCAAAAGTCCCACATACCAAGCAGAACTGCACAAGGTTCCTCAAAGCCCTGAAATGCCTTACTAGGTTGTGCCCAATTGTTAGTGTAATAAGTTTAAACTTGACCACCTGACGTCATGTCATTTACATGATGTAAACCAACTATACAAGCCAAAGCTATTATCTTTATCAGAGTTTTTTATCCTTTTCTTGGTAAAAGGACTCTTTCTACTGGCATTCACTAAGCATCCTGCTAATTGTGAGAAGCTGCCTGAATATACAAGGCATAGTATTCTCTGGCCTCTTTCCAATCAAGCTCAGTAAAGATTTGCTCACTAACAGGGTCTTAGAAATCTGGATATAAAAGCAGAAGAGCAGTGCAAAGCTTTAGGCTGCAAATGAACATACTATATTTTCTACTCCATTTCCTACGGCAATATTGTACATTTACATCATTCAACTACTGGTTATTCATTTAGTGAATGAGGTTTAAATATCTTGCATTTGAGTGTGCAAATGAAGGTGGCAGAGTTTAGTTGATGAACATAGCTTAGCCATTGCATTCAAGAGACAAATCATAAAGCAAGGTTCTTAAAAAACTAGTACTTTCCAGCCTTCTTATCTTTCGCACGTGGAAAAATTGACAGGGCACTTAGTGACTGGTGGAAATTAATTTGGGTCATTCTACAGTATAGTTGCTATGGCAACTGCATGCAAAATGTAGGAAGTATGCTCTTCATCAATTTTAATATAACGTCAGCCATTCTTCACGAATTTTTAATCAATGTAAACCAAAGTAGATTTCATAACTAGATATAAATTAAAATAAAACTTGTATGGTCAGCTCTTCTCTGTCAAAAAAAGAAATGCCACCACCTCTCCTTTGTTGTATGCAATAATCTGTCACATCATCTTAATTTCTCAAGAAACCATTTCCACACCTAAATGTCACAGAAAACCAAGAACATCTCACTAGAAGGAGGGAGGAAGGCCAGCTTGAAGGAAGGTGTTTTTCTGAGTGCACAAATTTAATACCTGTGATTTTTACAGTCAAGCTTTGGGCTAAAATCAAAGCTCAGCATCACAGTTTAAACCAGAACTTCGCTGGCTTCACACAAGCAAGACACACCTTTATCTGACCTCTTGTTAAAATATTTTTTACAAACTGACCTAAAAAAGATATAACTCTGATGAGATAAGGTGGGGTGTTGATGCCTGGAGACACAAGAAATTTTTACATCTACATAACAAACTTCTTACCTTCTTTTTTTCCAGATTTTAAAGCAGGGTTTGAAACAATTAAAGTTCACTTTAACTCTGAAATCTAAATGTGGTTGACCATTTTAGGACCAGACTATTCTGTCAGCTACAATTACATCACAGAATCCAAAAGCCTTGAGTTATAAAAATGTTAAGAATTATAGTTTGCTTCTTAGGCAATGTTAGACTAGTTTAGTTTTAGACCTTATTAGAAAGGTAGCAGTTATGTAGATATATAACACCAAATAAATCCTTGATTCCACAAAAAAACACCACTCAAAAAACCAGAGGACTCCCTCAGCTCCCCAGTAAAGAAAATGTATTTTCCTCTTTTCCACTAACAGCACATTATAGAAGTATTGAAACGAACACAAGACCAAAGCTGGCATTTCATTTTTCGCACTCTACACACCAGAGCAGACTGGTTAATACAGACTTTTGCAAAACATTACTTTCTTTGGAGCATCCTCTAAGAACACAAAGTGAGGTATCAGAACATGGTAAACAGTGAATTTATAGTGCAAGACTACAGCAATGATGTGCTTTTGTTCAGCATTATACTCCTTCAAAATGTCACTGCACTGAGGGCAACTATGTCACTTGACGTGATCAAGGGATCTGCAAGTGATTTGGGGGTCTTGCAACTTCCCTCAAGACAAGCTTGTAGAGCATGTAGTTGATTGAGCAAAATAGATGACTCTTCAAATGAATCTCCACCTCCTTTTGGCTGTTTAGATAAACAAGCAAGCTGGTTTTGAACTGTAAAGTCACCACATGGTTGAAGTGGATGTTGACATTTAAACCTGAAAAACTATATTCAAAGCTTTGCATTTGGCAGAACTGCCACAGTGCAAAACTGAAAAAGGCCAAAGCTCTACCAGCCTCTGGTATAACACCATTCATTAACTTGCCTCTATATTAAACTAGGTTCAAAGGTTTTAATCAGAATTAAGGAGAGTCCCAATAACCTTTCCATGTATGATGTGAAGACACAGTTAAATGAACTGTTTAGATCTATATAATTATTTATATTACAGGAGTTGGAACATCAATACTGCAAAAGGTGTTGGTTTCCAAAGCCAAACAATTAATGACTGTACTTACACTTGGCTCTTAGTCCTTCATGATCAGAGAGTAGCTACAAGCTTGTACTTATTTTCACTTCTTCCTTTTTAAATGCAGACAGCAAAACATGTTTTGGGAGCAGATAAATTCATTCCGTAGCGAACAGAATACTATCAACAAGAACAGCAGATGAACAGAACATCTCTTGGTACTAGAACAGTGCATCGCAGTCCTTTGTTTTCAAAAGAGAGGTGGCAGGAGTGGTTGGGTCTGACAAACAGATACACTGTGGAAGACTATAAAAAAAAAAAAAAAAGAACTTTTGGATATTAAATATTAAACTGCTATTAGGTCAGCAGCTAAATACTGGCAGTTGTAGCCCCAGCTCCCCCTCACAGGAAAGGGGAAATGAGAGAGGAACTTGAGGGCTGGAAATTAAAACAGCTTAAACAAAACAGTAATAAAAAGGAAAACAATAATATTAATTCAAATATGGTAAAATATATGCAAATATACAAGATTTAACACCCCTGATGACTATAGATTATTATGATGCAGGGCAGGCACAGGGGAAGGTTCCTGCACTGGAATTAAGAGCAGATGGAAACTGGATCCAGGAACACCTGGATAAGGAACCTAACTGCAATCCCTCCGTTTTATAGAGAATATGATGTGTAGGGGATGGAATGCTCTGTTGATCAGTTTGGGTCACCTGTCCTGTCTGCTCCTCCCTGCAGGTGCAACTCTTTTTCAGCCCTTTCACTTACGGTTCCATCAGCTTGAGGATGGCCTTAGTTTCAATGGGAATAAGAATAAGCAATGGCATTTCTGCATACCAGTGCCCCATGACTTTGGTATTAACTCTAAATGTTAAATGTCACCACTTCTAAAGACACTGTCTGAAAAACATTGTTAACTTTCAGAAAAAAAGAAGTTACTTAGAAGAGACTTAGCTGAAAAGCTGGGAAATTGGTTCTGCTTTAGCTCAAACCAGAACACACTGTCCGTAATATATTTGCATCTAAAAATAACTTAGGTATTTTTGCATTTTACCTCTTAATAATTCTTGATGCATCAGTACCCACTTGATAAAGAAAAACACAGACAGCATAATGCACACAATTTAGAGCTGGAGAGAACCAAGATGTTATTCTATTCTCAAGCCCAATTTTAAATTTAGATTGTCACACTATTACGCAGAGGCACCCTACTGAAACGAGCAAAAGTAGATTTATGAAAAAATACCCACTCAAAGACAAAAATATAAGGCATAAAACTAAAGAGGCAAAACAAATTGTATAAAGAATTTCTAGTGAAATAGATGCCAAGTGTTCATGGTTGATATACTGCACTGAGGGCTTGAATTATTTGGATGACATTTGGGATGAAAAAGGTGTTCTTTAGTACAATAAGATTTTTCTCTAAATAGAGAGCTTTTCCAAGGCTGTTTAATTATTTCATAACCACAATACTTTTGCTTTTCAGATTGAGCAAATAATGCTTTAAGCTCAGAGAACTTGAGAACCGACAGTTTCAATTAAATGAGTCTTTATCAGCATCATAAGTTTCAAATCTGTCATCATAGGCCCTTGCAGGAAAGGCCACCAGGAGAGATTAAAGTTTCTGTTCTGGATTCTCTAAAAATTCCTATCCATTTCTTGATCAGTTATGAGCAGATACCTAGCCAAGCATTTTAAATTATCTGTATTTTCCACATATGTAATTGCAGACAGAGAGCTAAGAAACCCCGATTTAGTGTTTAACCAGCAATAATGAATTGAGAAATAATGATTTGGAAAACAAAAAGGCCCTTCCTTTTTCTTTCCACGCAACAATTAAGTATTCAGATTTAAAACTCAATTTAGCTAAACTGGTTGACTGGACACCTTTCACAGGCACTATTGCTGTCCTGTCCTCTAAGTAACCAAAGCTCCTGTGCTCTTCAGCAGGGGAGCTTCACAAATCCTGTTTGTTGAAGCTGTTACACTTCCACACCAAAGCAGTAAGGAGTTGAAATTAAATTCAAATCCTCCATGGCAACAGTATAATTTGAGCCTATGTCTATCATATTTTATGTGAACCTTCTTACAATTAAGCAATTTATATAAGAGACCCAGGAAAGATGTTGTACTCTAAGTTAACAGACACCTTCAGGCAAGAAAGGAGGAAAAAAAAAACTAAACCTGTCTTCAAATCCTGACAAGTCTTAGTCTTGGCAATAGGGAATGGTTCAGAATCTGAGGCGAGTCAGATTAAGACCAGAAGCACAACATAAGGCAGTTATAGAATGTAAGAATCAGAAATCCAACTGCTCAGAGATTCCTGGCATATCCAAGGTTTGTGACAGTTAAGCAGAGCTTGATGGTCTAAATCCAACTTACAGGCAAAGTTATTAAAACCCCTAATAAATATCTTAGCTGTTTATAACAAAACTGAGGAGTTTTTCTGTACTGCGCAGAACAAAAGAGAGCAAATAGAGTGGTGAAACACTGGAACAGGCTGCCCAGGGAAGCTGTGGAGTCTCCATCCCTGGAGATCAAAAAATGTGTACATGTGGTGCTCCAGGACATGGTTTAGTAGGCATGGTGGTATTGGTCTAAAAGTTGGACTGGATGAGCTTGGAGGTCTTTTCCAAACCTCATGATTCTGGTTCAAAAAGCTAGTATGGAAATAAGCAAATTGCACCTTATAAAGCACTCACTAATTTGGTCAGAGAGGGTATTTAGGATGAACAAGCTGTACTGAAAAATAACTGCAACAA
Source organism: Piaya cayana (assembly GCA_013389865.1). Taxonomy (NCBI): domain Eukaryota; kingdom Metazoa; phylum Chordata; class Aves; order Cuculiformes; family Coccyzidae; genus Piaya; species Piaya cayana. The sequence continues at coordinate 77,048 of WAAB01020019.1, read as the reverse complement.
TCAAGAAGTTTCAGTTGGAAGAGTCCTGTACTTTTGAGCAAATCTCTTCCCTTTAGTGGTTTAGAAGCCAAAACTGTAAGAGGAAAAGATAAAATCCAAACTTAACACATGGACCAGATGTCAATCAATCATTTTCAATATCTCAGGACGGGTTTAGCATATGCAATGTATGAAATAAGTAAGTCACAATGGATTCCTGCTGATAAAAATGAATGAATCAAACAGCAAATATATCTAGTGCATGACTTACAGCTCAGCTGGCTTTGACTTCATTTAAGCAGTGCAAAAAGTGATCTGCAAACGCTAACAAACGTAGTGCTTCATGGTCCACACAATTTGCTTAATATAGTGCTTTGAGCCCTAATTGAAATTAAAACCAAGACTTGATTGTGCCTAGCACAGTCCATTACCCTTTTCATCTTTTTTAACTGAAGCTTTTGGGGGATAGAGATGGTTAATACACAAATCACCGCGAGTCACAGCAAGTGTCACAGAACAATTAAGTCCTCAAACTGTGAACAGAGGGAGTGGCTTGGAGAATCTTATTTAACTGAAGCAACGATGACTGTCAGCATGCCCACCTTATCACTCAGATTCCCACTGGAACTTCAATAGACATAATACAATCTACACTATTATCAGCTGAAAACAACATTTCAAGGCCCTTGCAGGCAGCAGGCTCGTAAGCCTTGAGGTATTGCATTATATTACATACCTGTCTGAACACACCTGTTCAGACAACTAGCTTGAAAACTGAAAGAATGTATATGTTCATTATATTTACAGAATTAGTGACCTTATTAGCTTGGCCCTTCAGACATTAAATCCTTATCTATGGGTTTCTTCTCACCAAGTTTATTGAATAAACTACTTAGCATAATTACAGCTTAGCATAATTGTAACTCACATCATTGCGGTTCAAGGCCTACTCACACATAGATTAAGGGTTTCCATCCCAGAAGAAAAACTGACAACAAAAAGCTAACCTGGATGGACATCTGACAAATGGATTTGACCAGGTTTCAAACCAAAACCAATTCATCTTTAAACAAAGCCTCATAGTGAGGTGGGTGCTGGTCAGTTCTCCCAAGTAACAAGTGATAGGATGAGAAGTAATAGCCTCAAATTGTGCCACAGAACATTTAAATTAGATAACAGAAGACATTTCTTAACTGAAAGAGTAACGAAGTACCGGAAGAGGCTGTCTAGGACAGTGATGGAGTGAAGTGCTCAAAAAATATGTCAATGTAGCGCTTCAGGACACAGCTTAGTAGGCAGGATGGTGTTGGGCTGACAGTTGTGCTTTGTGATCTTAGAGGTCTTTTCTAACTTTAATGATTCCATAAGTCTTAATAACACATGAACTAGGGGAGCACATTCCCCCCCCCCGTCTTAAAACATAATACTCCTAGACAATGCAAATTAGATATATAAATACCTAGCACTAAAGCTAAATTCCATATACAAACACACATATGAAAGGCTATTACATAAAAAAGCCATTAAGATTAATGAAAAAAAGGCCAACAGAGCCTCTATGAATCACGGATTTCTGCTGTAGTATAGTAACAATTTATACCTATTCAAAAGGTATGGAAAGAAGACAGTCCCAGCTACTTTGTGATCAGTGAACCTGATTACATATATGAAACTGTTGCAGTTTCACATTGGTAGAGCCTCTTGAATTTTACAGCTATAAGCATCTGAAGAAATAGTGGGAATACATCTGGACAACATTCAGGCAGAGATTAACTATATCTATGTGGGAAGTGTATAAGAAGCAAAGGACACTACATTGGTGCTCCACAGCACTCACAATTACAACATCTGGGCAGGTTAAAAGGGCCATGCAAAGCTCTCTGTGGGAAAAAAGGCCTCAAAGCAAATAAAAGTAGCAGTAAATTTAAGTTGGTTTGTTTATCAAGAGCACATGGAAAACAGAATAGAAAATTTGTTGCTTAATAGGAGACTTTTGTTCGATTTATTGACTTTAAGAAATGTATAATGAACTAAATGTTTGCAGTTGCTCCATTCATATGAAGACATGCTATTGCCAGTAGAATAAAGATAATTTAAAAAACAAGACTAAAATCCATGGTGTTTCTCACATTATCCATCTACATAAGATAGCCCAACTACAGGGACTAACCACCTTAAAACATTAAACAGCAGGACTTAACAGAAAAAGGCGAGAGTATTTTTTTTAAATATCATATTATCAAATTGACTAAAGGTAAAATTTCACAGTTGACTATGTCCTTAGTCTCACATGAAAAAGGAACCAGGCCATTGCAAGCAGTTAAGACTACAGACGGGTAAAAGCTGGCATTCAACACACCTGTTCTACAAAATGTACACCACAGGCAGTGTTGATGAAAAAACATTCAGGGACTTCATAAGTGTAAACAGAAGTGTTTAATTTTAGAAACAAAAATGCTAGAAGAATCCCCAAAACCAATACATGTTCATCCCTGCACCTCAGTCCTGTGTTCCCTGTTCCTGACGGGAACACAGGTTTTCATCATGTGAGAAGGGTTACCGTGAGGTATCTGTAACACCAATACCCATTGAGCAATGCTAAAACCAGCATGTTTAACATGTGCCTTAATGTCTGTGTTTCAAATCAGGATGGTGCTTTTCCGGTACCTCGTCTATAGTTCTGGTTCCTAGGTCTCAAGGAACCACAAAATGTGCTTCCTCAGAGTCAAAATGAACTGAAAATAGTGCTCCAAGGCTTCCCCAAATGCATGTCAGGCACAAATAGGTATCCAGTCCATGGGGTTACTCTGATGTCTGTCAAAGATATTAAGGGAAATTGTTGATCTGTATTCTGTAGGCACAAAGTCATTGGGTCTGACCTCTTGGCTCTACAGCCCTCTTCCTCTTTCTCTACGCTGCTTGAAAATAGTGGCATGGCCTAATTAATGATGGGTCTGGACTCAAACAGTTTCTGCAATGTGATGGGATAGTATTCTTAGCTGCATAAAACATGCTACAAATCTGCAGCAGGGAAATGGTCACTATCATGCTTTTTAGCATTACCAGTTGTTTAATTTTTCCTTTACTCACTGATAACACAAAAGCTTAATTGCTATTGCTTTCTCACTGGATAATATTATAATCATGTGATATGATTGTTATGTTTAGCACTGTTAATCCTGAACACAAAGGTTATCAGAACTTTTAGATGATCTTTATGTTAATAATAGGACAAGAATAACACAACTTGCTAGCAATAACACAACTTGCTAGCAATAACACAACTTGCTAGCAATAACACAAAAGTGAATACTGCTGAAAGCAGCAGCTACAGCCCTCCAGTAACAAAAAAGCACAAACACTAAGAGGGAAAAGAGCAAATCATATGAAAGATAAAATTTGAAACAGTATTTCAGCAATTGTTGACTTTTCATATTTAAACAAATTACTTCAGGTGGAAATAACTTTCTGCTGATATACAAACAGTTTCTGTTTAATCTCCAGGATTAATATGCTAGTTTAGCACATGCATAAAGCAGAAACTAGTGTTGGAAAATGCACTGCAAATACATACTTATAAACACACAGAAGTCAAAGTTTATGCAACTGCATTTATCTGCTGACTCAAAATATTTTTGTTAAGTAGAACAGAACTCTGTTGAACAAGTCACACTATCACTTGGTATAACAGTGCAATTTCAACTAAGAAAGCCTTCTCCAGATTTGAATCCATGCCATTTGCACTTGATTCCAAGAGCTGAGTAGATCAGCCATCAGTGAACGAGAAGTATAAGTAAGACAGGGAAAAAAAGTCTGCTTGTATCATATCAGCAGCATCTGATCATTCAATTCCTCTATTGTTTAAAACTGGTGGAGAAGTGAGATCCTGTACTTTTATCTAGAAATCCATCCAGAGGCAATACAAGATTAGCAGCCACTCTTTATTTCAACATATCACCAGTGTGCAAGACTTCAGTGGCTTAATGAGCCTGACAAGACAGTCATGTTCCTCAAATTATGTATTTCTTTTTCCCCAGGAACTTGTGCTTGATTTTAATTCTCAAAACAGGGCTATTAAATGGAGTGTATTTACTGTTTTATATTTACAAATCTGGAGTTCTCCAGACACATTCTGTGTTCTCAAGACATAAAACTCACATCCCATTAATTTTTCTGCTTAAACTGGGGGACCCAGAGGTTTTTTGGAGCCCACATCTACTCAAATAATTGCCAAAATACTGATTTAGCATTTGGCTTTATTCCACACCATGACTCAAATTTTCATATAAAACACAGGACTACAATTATAATCCTCTTGTTCCTACACCATTAAAACTGAAAACAAAATATTCACAGTCTATCTATCAACTCTGGAACAACTAAGACTACAGAAGTTTGGACTAAGTTTGAGAATTTGTGTTCAGGGTTTCCAACATAACTGAATGCAGCTGTAATACAAAATTACTTACTTTAATTCTCTAGAAGTCCACCTCAAGTCTATCTGCTCAGAAAATGCTCCAAAACTTTCAATATCCTTCATTTTTTCAAACAATATCTTTTGGTTCAAAATATCCTGGGGACTTCCCCCAATTTTAGGTTTCTTTCCTTCCTTCTTGATATAATACAGCCTCTCTGGCCAAGCCTTTCCCTGGATGGGTCACAGCCCAGCCTAACACAGCCCAACGGACCTCCCTGTGCTACCTGGTGCCAGTCAACAGCCAGTCCCAGGCTGGGTAATGCCCATGTGGGGCTTTCATATCTTCCAGCTGCACCATTAAATAGCTGCCTTCATCCTTCCATTGTTACCTCTCCCCTTTCTCACTTGCCAGGTATATGAGCATGCTGAGGGAGCTCAGACTAAGGCATGTTTTTACTCTCTCATTCCTTCATCACTGGCTCATCTTCTTTGCACCACTAGTCCAGAGTTTGACAAACTATTTCAGCTGGAGTTGTCTCCAAGAAAAATCATATTCCTCTTGTGTGATCTTAGACTGGGTATTAGGAAATATAACTTCACTGAAAGGGTTGTCAAGCATTGGAACAGCCTACCCAGGGAAGTGGTAGAGCTATTTAAAAGAGGTGTAGGTGTGGCACTTAGGGGTATGGTTTAGTGGTGGATAGAGTTGCACTTGCGGCTGGACTTGACGATCTTAAACGTCTTTACCAGCCTAAAAGATTGTGATTCTGTGATCTCTAAATACAGCAGCTACATTAATCCAGAAGCAAGTGACTCCTGGGGGACTCCCCTGCCCATGGCCAACAGCTTACCAGGAAATCATGCTAAAAATGGTACAATCCCTGCACAAATTCCTTATGATACCTGCTTAACCAATTCCCTATTCACAATTTTTTTGAGGGTTTTAAGCACATGCATTATCGATTTCACTTAGCACTGCTTCAAGTTGTGTGATACTTGATCAAAACGTATCACAAATCTTTAAAGCCATGGTAACAACACTATTAATTTCCTTAAGCAAAACTGTAATCTTAGGAAAATAGGTTAAACAAAGATACAGAACTAAGAGCAGTTATCTTTGGGAGGAGACTGTAGCAACAGATAAATGCAATAAGTGCAATGCATGCACTTTGCTTTCCATTCACATTGTGTTCAGTTCCCTTAAGGCTCCACACTTAAAATCAGAACTGACACATAAGAAATTAATGCAATAATCTCTTTTTCTATATTACATTTGGACATGCAGGTCATTACCAGCAGTCGGATATTCAGAAGGGTCTGATGTTACATCTATGTTAACACTTCAGTGCTTAGTGGATTTGATGAGCCATCCATTGCACTATTCATGCTTACAATTTGTTACATAAATTGGGTGAAGTTTATTTTCTTCTTGAAAGTATCCCAGACTTGTCAACCAGAGAAGAAATCAAAACACACATGCGGGGAGGTTGGAACTGGATGATCTTTAAGGTCCCTTCCAACCCAAACCATTCTATGATTCTATGATTTGTGGGGCGTTGCAATCATGTTGCTTACGGGAAAAGATACAAATGGTAAAAAAAGTCACACATGCTGTCAGACAAGTATGCAGTTTTCAATCAGTTTTCCTGAATTATTTTTACAGTAATGGCCAAGCTCCCAATGCTGTTACTTTTTTCATCCTCCTAAGCTTGCTATTACTGCCTTATACTGCACTTAAAAAATAAATATCCATACATTAACATATCTTAATTGAGCATAGCAAAGTGATGACAGTACAGCTCTGAAAACAGTTAAAGATTTACATTCAGCAACCACTATTATAAGGAGATACAGCTAGCTGTTCTGACAAAAATCAGAATAACGTTCTATGTTAATGTGTTAGGACATTGTCCACAACAGGACACTAAAATGTTTCTTTGTCATATCTGACAAAGCAATATTATTGACTATAAATTTTGTTTATAAATTGTTTTAACACTCAAATCAGATGTAAGAAATTTATTATAAGGGTTCATTGTAGGGAAAATTAACTCTCAAATCTGGGCTACAACAGGGTTTTAATTTCCCATATTGAAAAAAGAGTTTAACAGGGTAGATTATGTAGTTAGTTATGTTTTGAATAGACAAGAATTCAGCAGATGGCTGGGAAGCTTCACTTTTGATGACATTTCCCTATAAGCCTAGAACAAGATGTAATACTAAAGCTACAGCCAGGGGACAAAATACAAAATTTGGTCATTTTACTACTGTATGCAAGGCAGAGTAACTTCTCTACCTAATAAATTCAGGAAATAACAATGAAATAAGTAAAACCTCCTTCACTGAAATAACTTCCTCTCCACCAGCTACACCCAGTGATGTATCTAAATAGAATTGTCTTCTTTTATACATGAGAAAACAAGGCACTAGGGAAGAGTTGCCTACAAATCCAAATATGCAGCAAAGAAGTACAACATATAAAGAAGTTTGGGTCCAAATCTAGGTTTATATGTTGTTGCAGATTAGCAAACCAGAATATTAACACTTACAGTGTTCTGAAAGTGAAAGTAGGAGATAATCCTCCCATCACAACAACTTTTTTATACGGAAACAAATTGCAGTTGAAGGATGAAAATATTTCCTTGTGAGTCAAGGGTTTATAATCTTAGCTGTGATGCTCCGCAAAGAGCTTAACATCTTGCAGAATGTAAGGGTATTGGTTGCACAGCAATTTCAGATATATTGCCAGCTCACTTATTGCTGTACAGTGCTGGCAAGTGCAGCTTCTTCTGTGAGAGAAGATCTCATAGCAGATTTCATGGTTGCTAGGTAGCTGTGCAGCTCAAGGGCCCTGAAGGAAGCACAAATGCTGCAAATTGGTGGTACCCAGTCAACAGTCAATCTGTTTAAGGTCCATTGCTCCTCATTACCTTTTAACCATTATTTACTTTCTATTAGTTCAGACAGGATGATTGTAAAAAGAATGGCTGAAAAGAGCTGACAGAATGGACACTTTTTCAAGCCAATCCTAATTATTTTTGGTATAATTACAGTCCATTAAAACATAAATGTAATCTCCAGTCCAAATTGGCATTGTGTCTACCTTTGTACTGGCTGCTCGTGGACATATTTGGAAAGTGATGATGTGAAAGAAGAAAGAATGGGGTGTATTCATTCATTCACAGCCTTCAATACTACTGCACTGCTTTAGGAGAAGCAATACATCCCTTGCATATCATAACCTGTAAAGCCAGGACAACAAACCTTCTATTTGATATAGATTGAGACCAGAAGGAAATACAATGAGCATAGTGAGACACTGGCACAGTTTGCCCAGGGAGGTGGTGGAGGCCTCCCTCCCTGGAAATATTCAAGGTCAGATTGGATGGGGCTCCGAGCAACCTGATCTAGTTAAAGGTGTCCCTGCTTACTGCACAGGGGTTGAAGTGGATGACTTGTAAAGTTCCCTTCCGATCCAAAGTGGTTTTTGATTCTGACTCTAAGATTCTATATTCCTAATGAAAAGTCAAGGCAGAATTTATAATTATAATGTTTGATAATTGTTTAATCACTGAAAGAAGTACTTTTCCAGATACGTACAGCCTGAAAGAGATCAGCAGAGTGTTTCTTGAAGGGTGTAGTTACCATGATTCTGAATTTCAGAGTGGTGATCTCTGCAGTATCAAGTACAACCGCATACAGTTACAACTGCTTCTTTGAAATTCATGCCCAAGACCATGACTCTTAGTCATCTTCATAGCCTCCATAATCTGTTCATGCTTGTTTTGTTTTGTTTTGTTTGAATAACAGCACCATTGAGGCAGCCTACAACATAATCATAGAATGGCTACTGCTCTTCTGTGTCTGTTACTTGCAAAGGTCAGTACGGCTAAGTTATGATACAACCACTCTGGCATTGCACGTTGGTTTACAGAGCATTAGCTAAGTTTATCCTTTCACTGAGAGTAGAGGAGTGGGAGAAGAAGGGGAATGAGTTGTATTCCTATTACACACTTTCAAGAAGACTGAATGGAACATGCAGTCCTAGACACTGACCTCTCACATTCAACTTTCTCTGTTGCAGTAAAAATCAACCATCATTAGTAAAGTTTCAGGGAAGGATTTCTGCCAAAAAATACCTACTAATTTTTGCATGGAAGGAAGAAACAAAAAGAACCAGGATTCAAAATCAGGCTGTTCATGAGCCTTAATTACAAGCAGCTCTTGATGTTTTTTTCTTTACTTGTTTGCATAGAAGAATCTGCTTAGATATCTGTTTGAACTCATTTGTCCACCATGGCATCAATAATATACTATCTGGGACGTGAGATCTCCGGGCTATTTGTGCATTATAATAAGCTCTGTATTATGGGAACTCACCTACTCCATCCTAAATTTCTAAAACCTTTAGAAACTTTGAAGTTTAGTTGCAACCTATAATATCTATCAGAAGTTTTAGTCACTTGGAATTACTAAGCAAAAGGTGGGCTGTACCTTGTCACCTTCAGTCATACCTTACAAAAGGTTTGGCTATTAGAGCTTCATTATCTGCTTTTGTTCTTACCTTCTGATAATATAACAGTTCCATTGTCACAATTATATGAATATTTTAGTATCTGATAGTATGTGCACTTTCATTTATTGAGAACACTTTCTGAAGTTGTTACTGGAATTGTACTTTTCATTACATGGTATTCTCCGCACAAGTAACTCTGCATCTTTGCAGTGCAATAAGATCTCTAGCAAAGATGAAGACATTTGCTGACACACAACTTAAAGCTATGTCTTTTTAACCTTTCAAATTAAATTGAATTTTATCCATCTTTTCGTAAATCATCTGCTGCAATATTCCCACTTAAAAATCTTCACGTGTTTTTCAACAGTCTAAAAACATATTAAAAAAATCCATCTCCTTCCCTTTTAGTAAATCTTGTTAGTGTCCTTTATGAAATATAAAGTTTTAGTGAGGAGCATACACACACACACACACACAAAATATAACTGCAGATCAACAAAAATGTTGCCCTGTGTGTTTATACATCTCATAAGATTCAAGCAGTAAATGCCAAGCACAAATTCCAAACGCCATTAGCTTGTCTGCTGCTCCAGTAGCGTGACCTTAATAAAAGTTTGCTCATGTTTGAATTCCCAGCTGCTGATTGACACCATAAGTGACACACTAAAAACAGGTCCCAGGAGAGTGTGAACTGACTATAGTCAAGCAACAGAGATTTCACGTAGTATTCAGCACGTTATCTTCAACATGAGGAATCATTTTAATGTAAGCATATTTAGGAATTGCTCTGCAGAAAGCAGTCTCCTTTATTTACAGCAAGGAGCCTGCAGATTCCAGCTCTTTCATTCCCTCTGTGAATGCACCACATGAGTTATCTGCTGTCACTGTGAGTGCTCACCAATTAATCTTCAGCTGCAGACTTCTTCTAGAACATGTCACTGCTGCAATTCTGTTTCCCTCAGACAGCTTTCCTGTTATTATGTTCTCACATTTGGATTTGTATCTTAATTACATGTTAATATTTCTCTACAAGGAAGGAGGCAAATCAATCTCATGAATTAATAGTGAACAGAGCAATAATCCAGGAAGGATAATGCATTGATAGAAGTGCTCTCATGGGATATACCTTACAAGACTGAAAACAATAGCGCATAAAGAATTGCACTGATTAGATGCAATGGAAGAGGCATGTAAGTCGAGGATGGGCAGAACAGATCAAACAAGGTAAAGTTTATTTTAACTGAAATAGGAGGCACATTAATCCCTATGAAATTAATGGGGAAAAAAGTAAATGAGGCCATTAAAAACTACTTAAAGAAATTAAAAATATTTATGGACCTTTTTCCATACAGAGAATCCTGTTGCATTTACCTTGGCATATGCTAGAGGTGAGGTAAAAATTCACTTCTGCTGGAGATTAATTAAAAGGGCTCTTCCAAAACTTGCTGTCTGCTGCTAGATAACTTCCTTTCCCCTTTCCACCCTGGAAGAATCATATTCAGGGCTAAACTGAACTGTGAAGTAGTTAGGAAAAAAGAAAGATAAGAAAACAAAAAATAAAATAGATTAAGTAAGACATAGGTAAAAATGGATATACTCATGGCTGAATTTTCCTTTCATTGGAAACATGTAAACAATCTCCCACTTCAGATAGATAGAATCATAGAATCAGTAATGCTGGAAAGACATCTAGGACCACCAAGTCCAACTATCAGCCCAACACTACTGTGTCTACTAAACCATGTCCCAAAGTGCCATATCTACATGTTTTTTGAACCCCTCCAGCAATGGAGACTCCACCACTGTGTGGGGCAGCCTCTTCCAATGCTTCATCCACTCTTTCAGTAAAGAGAGTTTTCCTGATATCCAGTATAAATCTCTCCAGTATAACTTGAGGCTGTTTCCACTCATCCTACCTCTTGTTACTTTGGAGAAGAGACCAACATCCACCTTGCTACAACCTCCTTTGAAGGAGCTGCAGAAAGCAATAAGGTCTCCCCTTGGCCTTCCCTTCCCCAGGCTAAACAATCCCAGTTTCCTTAGCCACTCCTCACGTGACGTATCCCTAGACCCTACACATGTAACAAATAATCAAACTGAGGGGGGAAAAAAAGTCCTAACTACTGCTCATATTTCATAGATTTTGGGGTTTTTTTAATTGAGAATATCATGGGGGGTGGGATGTTTCCATTTTCTTACCAGATCAAAACTTCTCAGCATTGTTATTCCTGATGGTTCCATAGAAAGAAAGATTGTCCTTGAAGCTTTGGTAAACTTAGGAGGAACTGGCAGATGGCTTATGAATATGAGCAATTTAGACAAAAACCCCCAAAACAACAAACACCCCATTGCATTACATTTCAAGTAACTGCTTCCAACTCCAATTAATCTTCTATGAGAAACAGAGAGATAATGCTTTTATGATTTTTATTCAAAATATGGCTAATGGAGAGAGAGAAAAAGAGACTTAGAAACAAGCACTCTAAATAAAACGTGTATCTCTTAGGTAAAAAAATGATAAAGTATTGGTAAATAAATCTGAAAATATCCCATAATCATTAAGAGTGAGAAAAAAGATAAATCAAACAGGAACAAAATGTGTAATGGAAAACAGTTAATACTGTTGTAATTGTTGTAAGTCTGTTATTATATGTGCTTAGAATTATCTCTGAAAAGGAACAGATAAGGCATGACAAAGAATTTCAGTTTCTGCATTGTGGAGATCTTAATTTGTTTTTAAATCCTGATGTTTCAGCATTTTCTCATCAAAAAGTATTACATGAGGCCAGAACAGTGCTATTTCTTAAGATCATTCCTATTTAATGCGGTTTCAGTTCTGACTTTATTCTCCTCCTCCATTCAAATATCACCCATTTTCTGTATTTAAATAATCTAAAAGTAACTAAAGTATATGAACTGTGATTTTCATAATGAGATTTTCAGATTTTAACCAGGAATACAGCAATCAGAGCTAGGACTTTCCCCACTGATGTTGGTATCATCCTTCTCGCTGCTTGTTACTGACACAGAAATATTTCCTCAATAATGAGCTTTCTATTGATTTTGGTCTGAATTCTCTTCTCTGCATTTTTAAAACAAGAATAAATCATAGCAACAAATGCAAAAAAAAAGACTAATTTCATCTATTAAATATTTTTCCTATCGCTTGAGCTTATGGGGGGGACCAAAAGGTCATCTAAAAACATTTTGTCTAAATCTCTCTTAGCTGCAACTGAGTTTTCCCCTTTCCATTATTTAAAATCAATACAGTTAAAATAGTAGCACATACAAGAAACATACAATTAAACTTGAAGATGTTTTTAATTGAGATATCATTTATGCTATCTGCGGACTCTCATTTTTTTAATACTTCGAAATAATTCCACAGTCATTTCCAGATTGAAAGTACCCCACACTTTCACTTGACAAACAGGTAATAGGAGCATTAAAGAATTTTTGAATTATTAAATCCTTCATATATCTTCGTATCTTCATTTTTTAATATCAAATAATGATGACAAAGCTTTTAATACATCATTCTTCCATGGATGTATAAAAGAGTAACAAAAAACTCCCTTGACTTAAAAATGAAGGATCCAAAGAAGTGGGTTGAAGAAAACTCCCAAATTAAAAGGTTCCCTATGTGTACTAGCAGTATTGTTGCTGGAAGACTCACAAATAAGAAGTCTAAGAATGAACTATTTTGACTGCGTTGTATTTATGCTGTTGTTACTATTGTCAAGACACAACATTAGGCATAGAATATTGTCCAGTATCCCAGGAGCTGATGAAAAATGAGAATTCAATTACATTCTTCTAGTGTCAGCCAGCAAGAAGAAATACATTCTGAAAGTAACTGAAATTAATACCAGAGGGAAACTAAAGCACTAAGTACTATGACAAATTGTAAACTTTAAATCAGCTGAATGTATGTAAATAGGAATTGGGCTCCAATGGCCTCTCATTCATTCACTACTTCTTTTAAAGCCCCAGCCAAAGGTCTGGTCTCTCATATACACTGGATAGATATACAGGCAATTGAAGAGACTTATCATCATCATCATCATCAACTGTAGCCTAATTATTGAGTTGCATAGAGAACTACATTCCATTTCCAAAGCCTTCAGTCCCAGAGTATTTTTTTCTTCATGATGTAGAGTTATTTTACATCTCTTTTGGTGACCAGCTTCAGTATATCCCCTGAGTGCTATTTGAGCTGAGACTGTAGTATTTCTAGCTCAGCTAGAAATAGGAAGTTTAAATTAAGCACATTTGAGAAGTAATTTTAATGGTGCCAGCAAAGACTTTTGTCTTTTGGAAAGTGTTTTGCCCTCATGGTCAATTCCTCCATGTATTATCTAAGATGTTTACTTATGGCATTCACTCTCCTTATACCTGGAAAATTTCTTAGATTTTTTCATAAGTGTTACCATCTACCATAATACTCCTCTTAATGCAGTCATCACTAATGGCACAGTTTTTACATGAACTGGGGGAAGGATCATGCAAGAATGGCTTGGGTTGGAAGGGACCTTGAAAGTCATCCAGTTCCAACGCCCCTGCTGTGGGCAGAGACACCTCCCACTGGATCATGTTGCTCAAAGTCTCATCCAGCCTGGTTTTGAACACCTCCAGGAATGGGGCATCCATCACTTCTCAGGACAACCTGTGTCAGTGCCTCACCACCCTTACAGGAAAACATTTCTTCCTAATCTCTAATTTCCACTCTTCCATCTTAAAACTCCTCTGTCTTGCCTACCCCTGCATTCCCTGATAAAGAGCCCCTCATCAGCTTTCCTGTAGCCCCTTTCACAGTACTGGACAGCTGTTCTAAGATCAACCCAGAATCTCCTGTTCTCCAAGCTGAACACCAGCTCTCTCAGCCTGTGCTCATATTTTTATTTACAACACACAGAACTGGAATATGAAGTACTGTTTCTGAGAGAAGGTATGTTACATCTAGATTAAAATGACAACCCTACTTATGTAAAAAGCATCAGTGCCCATCATCAAGATGGGCTGCTTTCCCTAGGCCACAGAGACTGCACACAGTAAAGTCCTCTCTCCCACGTGGAGCATCAGGTATCCACCAGAGGGCAATGCTGCCGCTGGGAAGCAGACAATTCCTAAAAATATGAAACTTCAGCCATTGAAACACTTCAAGAACTCAGTGAGTACCCAGAGAGAGAAACCTTGATACAGCAGTAGGCACTAAACTGATTTTTTGAATGGGAATACGGAACTGATGGACAGAACGCTTCCTAGAATAAGGGGATAAAGCTGTGAGGCAGAGTGATAATTAGAGAGAAGGAAACACGTCTTATCCATAAAATTTAACTTTTGTTGAAAAGAAAGATGAATATATTAGAGAGAAGAAATCTAATCCAAATACTGGCAGCCTACCATCACTTGAAACATCAGTGGGATGTGAAGCTTTTCATCTTGCTCAGCTTTGGTTGCTTCACTCTACTTCCTATCAACAATGGCCAAAAAAGTCATTACCTGCTGCCAGAGAAGCTACAAATTAGCTGACAGCCTTAATACAGATTTTATTTAAAGAGGCCAACTTTGCAGCCCCAAGCTGGCACTCTTCTTGGCAGCTGTGAATGGACCTGATAAATTCAGAAAGTAATGCACTTTCATAAATACAAAAAATGTTCAGTCTGGTGGGAATTATGGCAAAAGATGAAGAACACAAGATTCTCTTCACCAACTACAGCAGCATGAGAAATGGCTGACTGAAAACCAAGGAAACTTGGAACAGTCAGTAGTTCTTATTTCACTTCTCCACACTTCCAGGAGAGCAGATCCAAACAGCTGCAGTTAAATCCCAAACTGACAGGCTGAGACTGCTTTGTTGATAGAACAGCGCTGACTCCAGTGGTTTGCTGTCAGGTGTGAATGTGCTAATGGCAGTTTTCATCGTACCTTAGCTTCTCAGATTCTCAAAACCTTTCAGTTCTCTGCTCTTATAAAAAGGAAGAAACATTTACAAATGTTATTCTATTTCATGAAGAAGTGGCTGGTTAGCAATGTGGATTTTGAAACAGTATTAAGGAAAAATTTAGAGTACATTGGAGCCACAAGCAATTTAACTTAGTGGAAAGTGTCGCTGCCCAGGGCAGAAGGTATGTAACTTGATGACCTTTAAGGTCTTTTCCAACCCAAGCCATTCTGTGATTCTTTGATTCTATGATTGATATGGACTTCCCAGATTCAAAGGTGACCCCCTTTTATCCTTCCAGTGGTCAAACAGGGCAGGAGGCCACTGCAGTTTTAGAAGTCTTAAAGGTTTATTTTGAGATTTGCGATGTGTATCATGAGTAAATTGCTGCGTAGTAATACAGTGTACCTAACTACTGTTAAACTAATCAGAAAACTTTAGTTTCTAGATAAACACTCATTCTGAGATACAACAGAATGACCCTGGAAGGTAGCCATCTGAAGGACAACATGGATTGCTTGTAATGTTTATATCCAAGATCTATTAAGTAGAAGAATGTGTGTTATGAATAAAAATTTGTGACATTCCCAGATCTTGCATCCCTGCCGCTGTTCAGTAGGTCTTGTAACCAGCGTAATCAAGCTGGGTTCTCTTTCAATTTAGCCTGCTGTTATTTGGAATAAGGAATCATGGGGATCAATATATTCCTCTGATCTTATAGGATACATTTTTACAAAGTTGATTCCAAAAGGTCATACATTTCAGGAATTTAAGCTGGTTAGGCTGATACTTCTGATAGCAGATGTAACATCTTGGTTTTGGCTAGCAACTCATATCCTATTTAACAACAAAACCCAAACCAAAACACATCCGCTCACACCTTGTTTAGTGATGCTTGTTTTTCAGTGTCCTAAAAACTCTATTTAATTCAACTGAATATGAAGTCTGATAGGAACCTCTCTGGAAAATGCAAGGAAATTCAATGAAAAACTAAACTTAAAAGTAGTGGAACTACATTCAAGGGTTTAGTGTAGAGAAAAGAAAAAGTTATCTGGAAAGAACTAAATGTTAAGGGTCTGATACTTTAATAGAATTTGAAAAGACAAAATAGGACAGTAAACCCTTACAGAAAATGAAGTGAAACTGAAATGTGTCTCTTGGCATTGAAATTTTTAGCTGGTTGTTGTAATGATTCTCTGCAGGGTACAGCTCTGTTGGCATCAGCATTTTTCAGAGATACCTACAGATAAGCATTTGTAGGTAAATAAAACTGTAAGTTTCCATCAAGTATTTAAGCCTTCAAGTTAGTAGGTATGAAATACCCTTTTGTAAAATTAAAATAATTATTTAGTTACTGCATTGAGCATTGCAGAATTCAAAAACATAAAACAAAGGCTCAGTCCCAGTTCATTAAAGCACTTCAGAGCATAAGCAATTAAAGACGGTTTGATGTAAAGCTGGGCACTTAATGAAAACACTACCTGAAGTCTATGGTAACCAGAAGAAACAGCTAATTTACAGTTCCACTTCTTAAAATTTCTCTTTGACTTAATGTATTTCTCAGGTGAACTTTACCATATTTAGTGATCTGGCTGTCTGAATCTTTCATCTTTCATTCATTCATCCTGTCTATCCGCTTCAACATATCGTGTGAAATTCTACAAGTTAATTGAAGTGCCTGAAAAATGTAATGTTTTCTGCTACCACCTGGTGTAAAAGCAGATTAAGAGTCGCCTCTGTAAGTTTTCCGTGTGTTTAAACCTTTTAGAATCCCCCTATGCTGGCCATGTTTGAAGAATCCAAGCCTCTGGAGAGGAGCAGAGAATTCAGAATCCAGTGCAATTTTTTGAATAGCTACAAACATACCTAGAGCACCAGCTGAAAAATTAGTACTGGGGTTAACATTACAGCATGGTACAGAGGTGCTCATTTGTTGCCTCAGTCCTCCTTGTTTTTACAGGGACATGCAATGACTTTGCATTCCTGAACATCAGGGTTAAAGCATACCAGACTGAGCACTCACAAAGAATCCGGAAAGGATTTTGAAATGTAGATCAATGTAATTATTAAAAAAGATTATGGCCAGCAATAAGACCTTTTTGGTTTAAAATACTTAAGTGTATTCCTGTGGTTAAAAAGTACACTCTTGGGAATAAAGGGTTGAAGTTGATATTAAACATGTTGAATATGCTGTACCTCTGCAGTGGTATCCAATGGGTGTGTTTTTATTGAATAAATGGTTACAGGCACTTGTCCCATTACGTTGGTTTTGTTACTACCTGTATCAGGATTACCCTTCCACCTCCTCTACAAAACAAGGCACGTTCATGACACATGTAAAGAAAAGAGTCATATGAAGCACAATTATATGTTTAGACCAATCTAAAACCCAAAGGGAATTCACACATGAACCTGGACAACCTGGAGAAGTGTGACTGTGTGAACTTCATGAGGTTCAACAAGGCCAAGTGCAAGGTCTCCAGGGGTCAGGGCAATCCTCTTTTCAGCATAAAGAAGGACTTCGGGGTGCTGACTGAGGAGAAGCTTGACATGATCCAGCAAGGTGTGCTCACAGCTCACAAGGCCAACCATATCCTGGGCTGCATCAAAAGAAACCAGGCTAGCAGGTTGAGGGTAGTGATTCTCTCCCCTCTACAACACTCTTGTGAGACTCCACCTGGAATACTGTGTCATTCTGAAATCCCCAACATAAGGATATGGAACTGTTGGACTGGGTCCAGACAAGGGCTACAAAGATGGCTATGAGGACAGGCTGGGAGTGTTAGGACTATTAGGCCTAGAAAAGAGAAGGCGCTATTGACACCTTATAGCAGCCTTCCAGTACCTGAAGGGGGCTACAAGAAAGATGGGGAGGGACTTCTTACAAGGGCATGTTGTGATAAGACTAGGGGGAATGGCTTTAAATTGGAAGGGGAGAGATTTAGATTAGACACTAGGAAGAAATTCTTCACGGTGAAGGTAGTGAGGCACTGAAACAGTTTGCCCAGGGAGGCAGTAGATGCCCCATCCCTGCAGGAGTTCAAGATCAGGTTGGATGGGGCCTTGAGCAGCCTATTCTAGTGGCAGGTGTCCCTGCCCACGGCAGGAGTGTTTGGAACTGGGTGATCTCTAAGGTCCCTTCCAAACCAAACCATTCTATGATGCTATGAATATATAGATTTTAAATGTGAATTTAATGATACAATTGAGAAATTGATTAATATTATCCTAATTTTAATAAAAGAAGGCTACCTACATACCATCATTCTGAACAGCCAGGCAACGTCTGCTCTAAATAACTGTCATCAGATACTTGTCACGTAATAAAAACTATGAATATTTTGATACTGAAATCAAAACGGCAATTATACTTTTAACTATGACTCATTGCTGATTTAGATTGTTGTGATTAAGTATGTTTCTTTATGCATACAAATTATATATTCAGTTTGCAGATTGCGTTAGGGCATCCTAGCTAGACGTTACTGCTGCTAAGTGCTTGGACTTTGCATGTGATGTTCCTGGCAAACAGTATGGCTGCTCCTTGAATTCTTTCATCATTCTTGAAAGAAATTTGAGGGCATGCATGCCTTTATAGAAAAAAAATGTATAGGCAATGCCTATATATTCTCATCTACTCATAAGTATTTATTCCTTTCATAATCACAGTCAATTATTTCCCTGGGCAAAAAGTTCCATGTAGGTGGTTGAATGAGTAACAATTTCTGTGGATGAAATCAAGTGAGAATAAGTGGTTTCACAACTATACTCAAACCAGGAGTACCCATCATACCCAAAGGAAACATAATTCAAATAAATACAGCAAAGCATCATAACTATAGCAACAAAATCAACAGCAGCAGACTGCTATTACAAAGTTGAATGAAAACAGCTCATTTTATAAAGGTCATCAACCTGATCCAGTGGAAGGTGTCCCTGCCCACTGCAGGGGCACTGGAACTCTATGGACTTCAAGGTCCCTTCCAAACCAAACTATTCTATGATTCTATGAAGGTTGCTAATATGCCATTGACTATTATCTATATTTAAACACAGAGGGACTAAGTTACAGTGTTCCTCCTATATAGGCACCAACCTACCATTGAAAATAATTAGATTTTAGGCACCTGTTAGGATTTAGGTACCAGAAGAATATTCCTGGTCTTCTCAGCAAGTTTTAGGAGCAATACCTGTCAAACAGGGTTTTTCCTGGCGTTCTTTTTTAACTGTTTGACAGATGAAATAAAGCATGAATCAACTCCCACAGCAACAGCTCAGACAAACATGCTCTACAGAGAGGTTGTGCCAGGGCAGTGGTGTTCTTAGGACATCCTGGTCAAGTCACGAGACTGCCTTGTCCCAGGCATACGTGTAGAAGACTTTGTGTCCTAGCTTCTTTAGCAACAGTGTCCACCACTCAGAGCAGCAGTGGTCAGAGAAGAGCCCAGGATTACACAAATCCTGATGTGTTTGTCAGATATCACCAAAATCATAGAATCGTAGAAAGGGTTGGGGTCGAAGGAACTTTAAAGCCCCTCTAGTTCCAACAACCCTGCCATGGGAAGGGACACCTTCCCTTAGATCAGGTTGCTGAAAAGCTCATTCAACCTGGACTTGAATACCTCCACAGATAGGGCAGCCAAGGCTTCTCTAGGCAACCTGTGCTAATGCCTCACTGCCCTCACAGGAAAATATTTCTTCTCAAGATCTCATCTAATGGCCTCAAGCTCCTCCAGGGGAGGTTTAGGCTGAACACGAGGGAAAAAAAATCACAGAAAGGGTCATTGGGCACTGGAACAGGCTGCCAAGGGAGGTGGTTGATTCACCTTCCCTGGACGTGTTTAAGGCACGGGTGGATGAGGTGCTGAGGGGCATGGTTTAGTGTTTGATAGGAATGGTTGGACTTGATGATCTGCTGGGTCTCTTCCAACCTGGTGACTCTATGATTCTGCAAAATCTCCCCTCTTTGCTGGGCAGAGGATGCAGAGAAGCGACCATGAGGTAGCTGTTTAAAGCCATGGGCTTACCAGTAAATAGAAAAACAGTGCTCAGGCAGTGAGGAACTGAGAGGCCTGCCTGCAGGCCTAGGAAGATGTCCTGCAAAGGACAGAGGAAACTGCACATCACACCAGCTTTCCACATCTCCACTTAGAGCTTAAAGCCTGAAAATCAGTGACTATTTCCAGCAGTAAAACAACTAAACTAAAAATCTTTATTTCACACCACAGTCTTCTGACCCTTGCAACATCTAGGAGTACTTAGCCAGAGAGTAGATTTTTGTTCAGACTCTTTGTGAGGAGAAATGAAGTGTTTCTCATCCTCACCTGTAACAAAGGAGGCTCAATTATTCCTTCCTTGAGTTACTTTCTGCAAGAGCTTCAGCTCTCAAGTACTAATCCATACAAACACACATCCTAATCTGTGTTTGTCACTGGTATTTTTAATATGCAAGCCAATTATAGTTAGCTTTAAATAGAGAAGTCTAATGAGAAAATGTATCCCATAATTAAAGGAAAAAGAATCAAGAACTTCCTGTCAACATTAACTCTGCTGATTTTACCGCAAGGTTGCCTACTCTTTTCTTCCATCTCTATATTTAAATTTTTGTGGGTTTTTTCCTCCTAATTAAAAAAAAAAAAAAAGAAATGCTTAAGAAATGTACAGAGGATTTCTTAAGATAAAGTTTTCCACGTAGAAACTTTTGAAACTTCTCCCATTGCTAATTTGTCTTTACATATTCCTTTCAGAATCTCAGTCTCATAACAAAAGAAAATACCTTCCTACACCGGCAGGAGACCAATTATAAATTCTAAATATTCTAAGTAACTAAAGTATAGCAGAACATCTTAAATTCACCAGTTGTCCATTTATTAAGATGAAATATACATTTAAAGGAGAAAATTGTTTCTTCTTTGGCTACTGAAATAAAGGTCTATTTCACACACTTCTCTGTTCCAGACACAAAAGTGTAATTATCTCAAGACTCCTATTTTGTATTAATAGAGTCCTGTCAGCAAGCCAGAATGTTTAGCATGCCCTGCTCCTGTGTAGGTGGATTAATGAAGAATTGCCTGCCATTGGAAAACATGTAAATTCGAGCATTTCCATATGGTAAGATATCATGTCAAAAAGGTTTCAATGCAGTGTTTTGTATGCTCTATGTTACCTAGCCAAGCTCTCTGCATTTGGAAACCCAGGCAAAAAAAATGCAGTTCAGTATAATTTGTGTAGGTGTTCTAAATTTCTCACCACATTTTCAGTAGAGCTTCTTCTTGATAAGTTTAAGGGGGGGAAGGGAGGAATAGTGGAGATTAGAATTGGCTAAAAAAGTAAATTTCAAAGTCTCCAACTAAAACTAGATTTTTAATATACTTTATAGTTAAAAATGTGTCTCTTCATATATAAATAAAGAAAAGATAAGGCATAAAGTGTCTTGGTGAGGCAGTGGAACAGGTTGTCCAAAGAAGTTGTGAACACCCCATCCCTGGAGGTGTTCAAGACCAAGTTGGATGGAGCTTTGAGTAACCTGATCCAGTAGAAGATTGTCTCTGCCCATGGCAGGGGTGTTAGAAACGGGTTGGCTTTAAGGTCCCTTCCAAACCAAAACATTCTATAATTCTATGAAAGGGAATTGTAAGTGAAATTTTATGACATTCTATTTCATAAGAACTGAAATGCACCCAGTCAATGCTTCACTGAAAAGCCGCCACTGGACTTCCTAGGGGACTGGAAATCAGAACAGCTCCAATACATTCAAGCTTTACTCCATGTAAGTCCCTGGCTTTACTGAGGGACAATGAGAAATTTACACCAAATCTCAGCTGAGTCCTGTGTTCAGAGTTGACAAGAAAGTATTGAGAGAATGCTGTATGGTAATTATTATTTACCGAATAGAGAACAAGGACTGTTCCTTCTTGGACTGTTTCCCAGTACAATGTTGTCATACATCCCAAAGAAAGGTTTTGGTTACTGACAAGTGGTTTTTACAAAGTTAATGCCTTTAGGGCAAAGCTGACTCTACTATTACTAGTTTTAGAGTCAGGCGATACAGGTAGTTTGAACAGCTAGAGTGATTTTTATTTTTAAAAAAGTAGAGATGGAGAACAAAAAATAAGAGAAGAGTAAAAGAAAAATGTTGTAAAATGTTGACTTTGTTAAAAAGCAATCAGATCTGGATTTTTTATGGAATACCTCAAGCATGATTTCTCCAGGTCACATAACCATTTCTCCTAGCAGCCTTAAGAACTTGCAGTGCAGGTTACATGACTAAAACTTGTCTGGTAGTCAGAAACGTCATTCAAGTCATTCAACGTCAGAGTAAAAATGTTTATCTCAAACTGATATTCTCCAGTAAATAAGTTTGTGGATGACAGTAAACTGGCTGGAAGTGTTGACTCTCTTGAGGGTAGGGAGGCTCTTCTGGGGGATCTGAACAGGCTGAATCAGTGGGCTATGACCAATGGAATGAGGTTCAACAAGGCCAAATGCTGAGTCCTGCACACAGCTACCTCATATAATGCTAAACGTTTGGAGAAGGAAGTGTGGCTGGAAAGTGGCCCAGTAGAGAAGGACCTGGGGGTGTTGGTTGACAAGTGGTTGAATATAAGCCAGTAGTTTGCCCAAGTGGCCAAGGTCAGTGGCATCTTGGTTTATATCAGAAACGGTGTGTCCAGCAGGAGCAGGGAAGTGATTCTGCCCTTGTACTTGACATTGGGGAGTCCGCACCTTGAATACTGGGTTCAGTTTTAGGGCCCTCACTATAAGAAAGACATTGGGGTGTTGAAGCGCGTCCAGAGAAGGGCAATGAAGCTGGTGAAAGCTTTTTCAGGAAAAAGTATTTCACAGAAACCATCACTGGGCACTGGCAGAGGCTGTTGAGTCACCTTCCTTGGAGGTGTTTAAAAGACAGGTGGATGAGGTGCTGAGGGGTATGGTTTAGTGTCTGATGGAAATGGTTGGACTCGATGATGCAGTGGGCCCTTTTGAACCTAGTGATTCTATGATACTATGAAAGGACTGAAGAACAAGTCTTATGAGACATGACTAAGGGAACTGGAGTTGCTTTGTCTGGAGAAGAGGAGGCTGAGGGTGAGACCTCATTACTGTTTACAACTACCTGAAAGGAGGTTGTAGAGAGATGGGTGTTATCTCTTTGCCCAAGTGATAAGTGATAGGACTAGAGAGAATGGCCTGAAGCTGTGCCAGGGGAGGTTCAGATTGGACATTAGGAAAAACTTCTTCATGGAAAGGGTTACAAAGCACTGGAACAGGCTGCTCAGGGATGTGATTGAGTCACCATACTTGGAGGTATTTAGAAGATAGGTAGACAAGGTGCTCAGGGATATGGTCTTGTGGACAGTTACAGTTGGACTCTGTGATCATAAAAGGTCTTTTCCAATCAAGCGATTCTATGAATCTATGAAGATAAATCCTCTTAAAAAAAATAAAATGGAAAAAAATCAAACCAAACCAAAATGAAATTATTTACCAAGCTATATAAACACAGATTTAGATTCATTTTGCTTTGACACACATTAAAAATAGATGATTTTGACTGATACGACAACATTATAAAAAAGAATTGCTTAATTATGTAGAATATGAATTAAAGCTAATAAGATTCAATTACAGAAAACATGTTTACAGCATTTACTTGAGCTTGCTACCACACAAGCTGTTCTACTTCTAAACTATTATCAAAAATATAATATCAAGACAGTCGTGTTAACAGAAGCTCTCCTGTTATGGTCTCAACTTTGTAAGTACCACCGAACTGAGTGAACTAGAGTTGCAGTTTTGAGTAGAGATAGACAGGAAAAATATGTCATTTTAGTGATGCAAAATACCATATGATTGGTGCTTCTGGCAACTCCACAAAGTTTTTTTTCTCCCTCTTATTTGTTCCATGCTGATGCAAAACATTTTTGCTAGTCTGTTTTCCTGGTCATCCTTTCCCTTTGCTCAAGGCAACTTCTCTGGAGAACATTCTTATGAAAAGGTCTCAGATCATTTAAGGAATGTGTAAATTTTAGGTATAAGTAACACTGAAAAGTCCTTGCAGGCCTGAAATATCACATCTACTTTGAGGCCAGTTTGACTGCACTGATGAATTTTGAAGTTCATCCCCAGATCAAGGAAGCTGGGAGGAAATTTTTACTAGGGTGTGCAGTGATAGGACAAGAGGGAATGGCTTTAAATTGGAACAGAGAAGATTTATATTAGACATTAGGAAGAAATCCTTCACAACGAGGGTGGTGAGACACTGGAACAGGTTGTCCAGGGAAGTTGTGGATGCCCCGTTTCTGAAGGTTTTAAAGGCCACAACAGGGAACGAAAGCATCCTTTTCCAAATGCAACAACCAGGTTGGATGAGGCTTTGTGTAACCTGATGCAGTGGAAGGCGTCCCTGACCATGGCAGGGAGTTGTAACTGGGTGCACTTTGAGGTCCCTTCCAATCCAAACCGTTCTACAATTCCATGACTTTTACCAATGACAATGGTTGACTCTGTACCCACTGTACCAATACAGCTATTTGTGGCCAGAA
Source organism: Piaya cayana (assembly GCA_013389865.1). Classification (NCBI taxonomy): domain Eukaryota; kingdom Metazoa; phylum Chordata; class Aves; order Cuculiformes; family Coccyzidae; genus Piaya; species Piaya cayana. The sequence goes on along the minus strand of WAAB01020019.1, from coordinate 52,647 downwards.
ATTCTAATGAATATTCAATGGCTACACTTTGTGTTGGTTGCAATTTCTTCAGAAAACATTTATAAGTGCATATTCATGACACAAAGAGTAGGGAATTATATCTATGTCAAATTGCAGTCCACGACTTCTCAGTACCACACATATTGGGCAAAGGTTGAATCAGAGAAAGAACAGATTTTCAGCAGTTACGTTATGCCATCTGTCCTTTCAGATCTTGTTCTAGCTGTTTTTCATTCTTTTAGAAGCAAATCATGGAGATGGATATCAAGATACTGAGAAATAATCTCTCCCTCTCTCCTTACTTACATTTCTCTCCCTTATTTCCTCCCTTATTTTAAATCCGCTTTTCACCTGTCTTTCCCCCCCTTTTTTATTTTCAATGCCCGTATAATCATCACAGCAGCAACAAGAAAGCCATGTAAACACATCTGAGGTAGTTTTAAATAAGAGACAGACATCTAGGTATCAGTGCATCAACAAAAATGGATGCAGACTGCCTAGCTTGGACCATAACACTGAGACGCAGCACCTACACATGGGATTGGGAACCATGCTGGCAGACTTGTCGTGCCTGCCTGTCTCTTAGCCTGATGCACAGAAACTTGTCTGCTGCCACAGTTCCTCATAGGTACCTGCAATCTTTCCATGCCCTATTCCAGATCTCCCTTCCCAAGAGAGGCAGAGGCAGAGCTCACCCAAGTCCCTTCATTCTAATTCATCCTGATTCCTAACCACTACCTCAAGCTATGCAGAACAGAGTTTGCTCAGCAAAAACTGTGACTACTCAGAGTACAGATTTTCAGTAGTCTGCACCTACTTAAAATGAGGGTATTCATTTCATCTGCTTGTAAATCTTTCTAGGAGACTTCATATGTACATAACTGGAGGACCCTGCTTGGACCCACTCATGGTAATTATATGATGTGAAAAAAAAACATATTCAAATATATATAGGGAGAGAAGATTTTGTAATATTTTAACATCCTGATCCATTACAGCAATTATACACACAGCCAGTCAACATCACCTAAATGACAGAGACTCATTCACAGGAATAAATGGAAAAAGCAGTTTTATCACAGCTATATTTGGTTTCAGCTGATGTGCTGTTACCACATGAAAATTCTGCATGTTTTCTGTGATTTCTTAAACGACTGGGATGTCTTTCTCCATATTATACCATCCGTGTCTTTTCAAAATGCAAAACAAACTGAAGAACTCCCTGGTTTCTTCAGCAAACGTGTGTATTAAAGATTGGAGAGGACTTCCAAGCACTTATTGCAAAAAGATGCATACATGAAGCTTTGCTTGCCAGTGTGGATTTCCTCAAAGATCAAAATCAAGGGAAAAAAGTCCAGATTCCTGAAATACCCTGAGTGCCACCTGACAGCAGAGGAGAAGTAAAATACGGGAAAAAAAGAAGGCATGGTTATTCCATATGCCATCTAGAAATGAACTGACTGACTGCTAAGGACCTAATGTTTTGCCTCGAGGTAATGATACAGGACATCAGACTATACGGTTTTTATGGTGAAAGAAGGTAGTACGAAGAAATGTATTTTTGCTGTTGTATTATATTTTCTGTTCATATGTATTTTACTATCTACATTTAACTGAAGATGTACATTCTGACGAAATTAAGTCACCTATGGAGGACAATGACTGTAACTTCATCATATTTTATCCTGCTTTTTCAATAGATGAAGAATATGACAAATACAACTGAAAGATAATCAGAAAACCATTCATGACCTTTTTCATCAATAGCTACATTATTTTGTGTGTGATCTCTATAATCTCACTTCCCATAAAATGATGCAATCTGATGCAAGCACAGGATTTATTTTCCAGCAGTGAATGCTGACTGACTGCTGGTGAGTTAGCATGTAAGTAGCTCGTGTTCATGTTTCCTCAATTAGTAGAAACTAATGTATTACTTGTGTGGTATTAAGAACTCACCTTGAATCTAAACATTTTTTTTAAATCAAGAAAATAATTTACCTGATTATAACACGTTACAATATGAGGTACTATATGTTACATCAGCATGCAAATGATGGTTTATATTTCTGTCCAATAATGAAAGTAGATCAGATACTGACATTTCTGTTGCTTAGGACAGAACAGAATGGACCAGAACAGAGTAGACTATCTCAGTTCAAAGGGACCTACAATGACCATCCAGTCCAACTGCCTGGACACTTCAGGGCTGACCAAAAGTTAAAGCACATTAAGAGTGTTGTCCAAAAGCCTCCTACAGGCTGGCAGGCTTGGGGCAGTGATCACCTCTCTCTAAAGAGCCTGTTCCAGTGTTTGACCACCCTCACAGAAAATAGAAGGTTTCTAATATGCAGTCTAAACATGTCTCTGGTCCAGCTGTGAACCATTCCCACGGCCTATCATGGGATATCAGGGAGAAGAACTCAAACCTCCCTCTCCATACCCCCTCTTCAAGAAGCTGCAGAGAACAATGAGGCTGCCCCTCAGCCTCCTTTTCCCCAAACTAGACAGCCCAAAATCCTTAGCCACTCCACGCAGGACGTTTCCTCCAGCCTTCCACCAGCTTTAATGTCCTCCTCTGGACACATTCAAAGAACTTCTTATCCTTGTCAAATTGCAGGCCCCAGAACTGCACACAGCACTCAAAGGGAGGGTGCACCAATGCTGAATACAGCAGGACAGTCATCCCTTTTGAGTGTTCTATAACACTTTGTGTTCTGACTAAGAGCAGATGATAAAAGTACCAAAAGAAAAGTAGACAAATTTCAATAACATTTTTATCCAATATATTTTGGAATATCGTTTTGTCACACATTTTCAGGGGAGACAGATGACACCTGCATTGAAATCTATTTATTTCATCTTTAAAAGCATAACAGATACTTAACCTTTAATTTCCTTAATAAGTCTAATTAACCAGAGAAAAATGTAATTTTCACTTTGCGGATTGGTCCAGTGAACATGACATTGGAGAAGAATATATATCACTTAATTGTTTAAAAGTTATTCCTCTACCATGAACATCAGCTAGTTAAAAAATAATGTTTCACAAAACACTTTGCTCTGCCTACAACAATCTTTCTGCATTTCTTCCTAGAAAAAACCCAAAATTACTTCTAAAAGTATTTGAATAATTGTTTTTAATGTTTTGCTTATTATTCTGTCTGGAAATCTCAAATATATTTTGAGAGTATCACCACATTATCATACACAAACACACACAAAAAAAGGGGGGAGGGGGGCAGAAAACAAGATATTTTCACCAGACATTAACAAAATCAGATTTCTGTGCTACAGGAAATGTCACAGTTCCATTTGTTGTTATCCCGAGTTGCCATGATAATGCATATGCATGTATGTATTTGATGCTAAATACAAAAGAATCTCAAGTAAGCCCTGTTGATGATAACATTTTCACCATGAAAAAGCTTTAAAATCATAAATTACTCAAAATGATAAGTATCTATTAAAAAAAATTCCTATGTATTTGCAAATGCTATATTCCATTTCAGACAATACAGAGTATTTATATAAAGAAAAAAAGTGTAAAGAAAAAGACATATTTTTGCTGGGTTGAAGTAAAATTACCATTATTTCTGGAGTGTTTAGTTTGGCTTTTCTCTACAGGATTTCTTTGTAACCTGATCAATACTACTTTTGGTATTTCATTAACAAACAAAGTAGCATCTGATTGGTTTCAAACTTTACTGCTTTCTATATAGTTTTAAATGTTCCTCTGGACTTTTATCTTTAATTTCACAAAAGGCTGTCAGAGCTGTATAAATTCTGAATATTGGGTAAAAGATTTCTCTTTAAAATTTGCTTTAATACTCAGGGTTGGTGAAAGTTAACCTCTCTCTACAGCTGCGTGACTCAGGTACAGTACCGAGCAACAGCTGTTACACCCCAAAGATGTTTTGGGCAACTGGACAGATTCAGATAAATGGGAAAAAACTTCCTGGCTTTAGGCATTATCTTCCAGACTTCATTGATCAAAGTATTACCCTTGTATGATTAATACTTGGATTAAAACCAATGACATTTCAAAGTGACAATGAAGCAACCAGAAGAGTATATTTAATTGAGAAATCACATCCCAGAGCATTCAAGTCACTAAGCCATTCTTTCAATGTTATAATAATTAACCACATCCCCTGTCATTTTTTTACTTTTTATGACACAACTGAGATTTATTCCATGCACATCCTCAGTGGCTGGCAATTTTGTCCCTGCCACACACCAGTCCTTCCCCAGAGTTTGTTTAGAAGGCTCCAGGGACACCTTACAGAGGCCTTCCAGTACCTGAAGGGGCCTACAAGAAAGACTTTTTACGAGGACATATAGTGATAGGACAAGGACAAATGGCTTTTAATTGGAAGGCGGGAGATTTACACTAGACATAAGGAAGAAATTCTTCATGATGAGGGCAGTGAGGCACTGGCACAGGTTACCCAGGGAAGTCATGGATGCCTCCTACCTCGTGTGTTCAAGACCAGGTTGGATGGGCCTATGAGCAACTTGATGCAATGGGAGGTGTCCCTGCCCATGGCAGGGGCAGGTGGAACTGTATGGGTCCCTTCCAACTCAAACCGTTCTATGATTCTATGATTTCTATTCCTGTTCTAAGTAATTATTTCACTTATCTGTATTTTTAATTCATGTGACAACATTATTGTGATCCTAATTAAAAGGATAGGATTCAAAGAAAGAGGTACAATGCACAGACTTTGAGGTTCACCGCAGGCCCCCACTATGATAAACTTTTTGTAATAATTACAGAGTTCATTTGTTCATTTTCAAAATTGCAGCTTCAGGAAGAATTTCAACCCACTTTTCAGATGGCCTCTGGATACTTTCTAGGTAGAAATGACTAGGATTAAGAAAGAGAAGTTTATAGACAGTTAGAGCCCATACTTTCAAAAAGCTTGGTGCTGCAAAGCCATATCAGTGGGAAAACAAACAGGTTGCTTTTGTCCTCTCATTGCCTCTTCCAAGCTGTGCAGCTTTCCCGATGGGACTATTGAGCAGATTGGCTCAGGTGCTCAGAACATTAAAGAAATTAAAATTCAGCATATGGGAATATAATAAATATATTTATTTGGGCCTGCAAGATAGACTTCTTACATGATAATACTGGTATTAAAATCCTTCATGTTAAAATGATATTTTCCTGATTTTATTAAGGGATCTCCTTACAGCTACTTTTATCTATTCAATTTGGGTGCCTTACTGAAGCTAGTTTTGCTAGGTAGTGATGTAACATTTTTTAACCCAGAAAAAAATGTAATGGAAAAGCCAGAATCATTTAATAATAGTAAAATACTTCAGGTGCATTGTATACTTCATGATCCAGTGGAAGGTGTCCCTGCCCAAGGCAGGTGGGTTACAACTGGATGATCTTTAAGGTCCCTTCCAACTCAAACCATTCTATGAATCTATGTGGGAGAAAGCAGTAAGCTCCACTTCAACAGAACTTCTTCAGTCAGTGACTGCAGAGTGTGCTAGAGTCAAAGCCCTTTTGGATGTACTGGACATTTTTCCTCTCAACTCAAAATAATTTCTTTTAAAAGAAAATATACACTAAGCTTTGTGAAGGCAAGCTAGTCCCATGTGGGTAGAATCTTTTGCAGAACATCTCCGAGGGTCTGTGAGGCGCATAGGTAGCTCGGAGCAGCAGAGAAGTGCATCCTCCATGCAGTTTAGTTGGGGCACTTCAGGTAATATTGGCACAATATGAAAATAGGATTAAATTATTTTATATGTTTACCCTTTTGCTAATTAAATACCTAGGGATTTCTTCATATCTAATTGTACAAAAAAAAATCTTTTCTTTTTCAATGAGGCTTTAGAACAGAAATTGAGTAGGGACACTTTCCACTACATCAGGTTGCTCAAACCCTTATCCAACCTGGCCTGTAACACCTCCAAGGATGAGGCATCCACAACTTCTCTAGGCAGCCTGTACCAGCACCTCACTACCCTCACAGGAAAACATTTCTCCCTAATAACTCATCTAAATGTCCCCTCTTTGAACTTAAAACCATTCCCACTTGTTCTAACCCTGAAAACACTCACTGATAGACAGAAAATGTATTACCTGTTCTTTCCATGTACTGTAATTTTAGACTAAAAGGAAACACAAGGAAGATGGAGAAAAGCATCACAGATTGCTTCTGCTATAGAATAGCGATTAGTAAAAGGGAAGACATAGCTGTGACATACTGTAAGTTGCTAATACGAATTTACATGAAGTTCACACTACAGGATAAATTCCAGGGTTAAAATTCAATTAAGTCTTGTTTTCAGAATGAAGACGACCTAATTATTGTCATTTGTGTACTTTTTATTATAACTTTTCTCATGTACATCGAATTAAATGTCAACAACCGATGAACTGGTCATTATGACGAGATAATTGACCACTATAACTAGCTCACTCTCCTGTAGGAAAGAGAGAGAGACCATATTTTAGGAAGGTTGATTGTCTCATGTTAACGGTTATCTAAGTTTAACATTTCCTTAAGTAGAAGCTCGATTTTCCATTTGTGCAGCTGGCAGAGTTTGGCACTGGTTTTATATCTAAAAGACATTAAAACCCAACTCACAGTGCCACAGACATGTATCAAGGGAAAACTGCCAAACATATCTAATCGGAAAGAAGAAAAAGCCTTAGTTTTAAAAAGTTTTTTTGTTGAGATAAAGGTCAGCAAAGTTGTAACAGAAGCCAACAAAGCTGTAATACATTTATGAGTCAGCAGTTGGTGAGAGAGAATAGGGGCAGACCCAGCAACTCCAACTGAAATCATAATTATCAAAAAAGGTGCAAGCCTGCTCCGTAGCTGAAGTGTGTGCATTGCCTTATGATATACATACTTCTTTCTCAATCTGAACATTATAGTCATTTCAAAACTGAAACCAACCTTTTTTTTCCTAAGCAAGAAAAAAATAATCTGCTTTAAAAAAAAATATTAATCCTTTTTCCCCCTGCTGCTTCTTAGTTATTGCTCAGTTGGCAGAAAAAGATGATCATTTCATCTTTGTTTTCAAGCAACATGAAGCTGCACAATCTTGCTAACATTTGGCCTTTTCTCAATGATCCATGTCCTCAGAGTTCCACAAGGATAAAACAGAAAAGCCCAAAGACACTTATAAATTGTCACACCTTCCTGTCTGCAGAACACAGATGAATTCATAATATTTATTTTCTGCTGTGAGGTCAAAAAGCTTAAATTATGGTCTAAGGGACAAAAAAAAAAAAGACAAAGAGGAGAGAGCAGGTTGTTTTATATTTTCCCTTATTAACTTACCTTTAAAATAAAATTGATGTACTATATTTGTAAATAAGCTTAAAAAACATAGGGAATATTGGAAATAAAAACTACTTGATAAATTAATTGTTGTCTTTGTAATACTGGATTTTACCATCTTCAAAAAGCTATTCTGGTCACTGTAAAAATACACAATAAGAAACAGTTCCTATCAAAACTTTAATAGACAAATGATTGGAGATCTTAGTGAGTATTGAACAGTTATGCAGCTGTATTTCAATAGTTTATGAGGATTCACAGCAGTTGGATACAGGCAGCCCATACAACCTCAGGATTTCTGAGCTGCAAAAAAGCATGTATCTCTAGGGATGCATGAAGGGATGTTCGTGTTCAAGAGGTGATGAGGGCATCTGCAGTGAATAATTACCTCCACTAAATAGAATAAAAGCAAGTAGTTTCTATTTTTTATGTGAAAAAAAAATGGGATACAGAATTCTTTTGTTTTGCTAACTGCTCCCCTCCAGCTGGTCCCTGACCTCAGTAGAGACACAAGGATGACACTTTTTTGTACCCTTCAAACTTCTGAAGATTTGGAAAGCAGATAGGAATAGTTTTAATTAAAAAATAATTCCAATTGATCAATAATTCCATAGCTAATACACAGTTTGTTGGTAGTATGAATGCCTAGTATTGGTAGGGTAAAAGATTCAATACTAATATTGTGCCAGTTTTATTCATCTTTTATTTTCAATAGACTCATAGTACCATAGAATGGTTTGGGTTGGAAGGGATCTTAAAAATCATTCAGTTCCAACCGCCTGCCATGGGCAGGGACACCTCCCACTAGAACAGGCTGCTCAAGGCCCCATACAACACCTCCAGGGATAGGGCAGCCATGACTTCTCAGGGCAACCTGTGCAACTGCCTCACCACCCTCATTGTGAAGAATTTCTTCCTAATGTCTAATCTAAATCTCTCCCCTTCCAAATTAAACCCATTCCCCCTTTTCCTGTCACTATGTGCGCTTGTAAGATGTTCCTCCTCAGTTTTCTTGTAGCACCCTTTGGGTACTGGAATGCTGCTATAACATCTCCCTGGAGCCTTCATTTCTCCAGGTTGAACAATCCCAACTATCTAAACCTTAAAGCAGAGGGGCTCCAGCCCTTGGATCATCTTCATGGCCTTCTCTGGACCCATTCCAACAGTTCCATATCCTTCTTATGTCAGGGATTCCAGAACTGCACACATTACTGCAGGTGGGGTCTCACAAGAGCAGAATGTTTCTTCTTCACTCTAATAGCCCAGTGTTATGTTCTGTACGTCTCGACTAGTGCCTGATCACAACAAATTCTCTGCTTTAGGACTGCTACAGTGGTATGAAAACCTGCCTTCATGATTAATGTGCACCTTTTAATAAGAAGCAAGCTTTTTTAAGAGATTACTTCTGGAATTACTTGGCATATACATGCTGCAAGCTCAAGAGTTTTCATCAAAACTTACTGATCTGGAGGTAAAAAAACCCCCAGATTTTGTGCTATCAGAAAAGTCTGCACGAGAACCAGAAGAGGATTAAAGGTGTTGACTTTCCGGGTATACTTTCAATCCTCATAGTGAGAGGTAAAATAACACACATGGGAAACAGAAATCCTCAACTTGGAAAAAGTAGCAGACAATACCACAGCAGAATTCTTAAAAAAACCTTTACAAACAGTGATCAATTTAGGCTATATATGTGTCTCCTTTCCACTCCTAGAGATGAAAGCAAATTATCTAGTCAAGAATGGGAAGGAACAATCTGCATCAGTGTTTTCTTGTGCCTAAAGTAGCTTGGCTTTTTCCAGAATAGTAGGATTTTTTTCAGTCTGAGCCTGTTGTTTCTGGGAACTGTGCCATTATCTCTATATGGTATTTTGCTTATCATCCTGATAGAATAGCTTGAGAGTTTCTGATCTTTTTCACAATGCAGATGTACCCAGACTATTTTGTAAGCAGAGTCAAATGGTCCCTTGCCTAAATCTTCAGAAAGTATTTAGGAATGAATCTCTGTTTAAATACTAATATGCAAAAGGTTATTCACAGCTTGTCATTGTGGCTGCTTGAACTTATTTTTCAGTCCAGATTCCTGTTTCAATTCTTGCACTATAGATCATTAGTCTGGAGTAGAGGAGGCTGAGGGGAGACCATATCACTCTCTACAGCACCCTGAAAGGCGGTTGTAGTGAGGTGGGTGCTGGTCTTTTTCTTCCAAGCAACAAGTGATATGTTGAATAAATGGCCTCAAGTTGCACCAGGGAGAGGTTTAGATTGGATATTAGGAAAAAAAATCTTTACTGAAAGACTGATGAAGCATTGGAACAGGCTGTCCAGGGAAGTGGTGGAGTTACCATTCCTGGAGGAGTTCAAATGCCACACATAGATGTAGCATTCCAAGACATGTTTTAGTAGGCATGGTGATATTGGGCTGATGGTTTGGCTTGATATTAAAGGTCTTTCCCAACCTTAATGATTCTATGATTAATTATATGAGAGAAGGAGCTGTATTTTTTAAAGTCATTTTTTAGGTAAGTTGTAAAAAGGGATAGTGTCCATAAGAAAATTTGCTTAAAACCAAACAGGAATAACTCTCTAAGCAAATAAGACTTTTTATTTTTTTAACATCCCTCTTCTCAAAAAATCCCCTATTTGTATCTGCAGCAACATTTTAAGCAAAGGATAAAATACTCCCATTCCAAAAAGCCCTTATGAATGAAAACTGGTAACATTTTTAGTAGAAATAGTTTGGATACTTCTCTGAAAATTCAAGAAAAAAAGCAATAGAGGCAGGAATAAATCCATTTGTGAACAGTTCTAGTACTGAATCAGTCTTTCAGGATTTTATATCTCCTTTAACTGTTCCCTTATTACTGAATTATGAGGCTATAGTTTACATCAAAACATTGGACTCACAGGATTAAAGAAAAAGCATATCTCCTTATCATGAAAAAGAACCCAGAGACCATTCAAATTATCTGCTAAAGTAAGAACAATGTCCATTTAATACTCCCTTGTTGTCTTTTACTGAACTCAGTAACCAAAGCACAGTCAATTTCCAGAAACAGACAGGTGAACATAACACCATCAAAAGTACACAGGCATGTATGCCTCCTGCTACAAGACTACTTTTTTCTTCAGTAACTCGTGGCCACCCTTTTCATACTGCTTTGTGGACCTGCCTTTGGAACCCAGTTGCTTTGACAAGGATTGACAATATCCTAATTTGGGGCTAATGTAATTCAGTTGCAATCAACAATGCAGTGGTGATGACCACTCGAGCTTGAAGCCCTCCAGTGGCCAACTTTCCTTACATTACAAACTGCAAATAGAAAAATGTTTCTGATGAGGAGCTATCGAGCTTCAGTATCTTGCTCTCTATAACCTGGGAAATGAAGCAAAGGAAATACTTGCCATTTAGGAGATGGCAAGAGTTTTCAACAGTCCCTCTGATCTGTTTTGGATGAGGCTTTGACCAACTTGATGCAGTGGGAGATGTCCCTGCCAATGGCAGTGGGGGACAGCCCCTTTCAACCCAACCCATTCTACAATTACATGCTAAGACAAGGCTGCTGCAGAAACCAAAGGCACTATCTGCCTCCTCTGTTGCCCAGCAGCCTCCTTCATTTGGCAAGTGGAGGAGGGTTCAGGTCCCCTCAGAACTCAACTCTGATACAAAGCCCAGCATGGAAGCCATGCTGAAACCAAATTTTCACTAAAGCACAGCAAAAAAGCCAAAAATTGACCACTCTTGCCAATGGGACCTTCATTTTCCTGACTGTGGTGTAGAATTATCTCAATTTTCATTACAAACAATGAACTCTACAGAACAAAGCTGGAAAGTAGGATCCCAGAGCTTAGAAGACAAAGGAATAAAATGGAAGATCTAAGCAATCAGTGTGAAATCACAAGTTTCACTCTGATCAAGAAACAAAATTAATTTTTAAATAATTAGCACATAATCAGAACTTAGAACTAAATTAGCAAAAAAGACGCTTACCACCCAAGTCTATGGAAAATAATGAACTATTAACTAACATGAAACACCACATGGGTTGCTCTGAGGTCCATAAATTAAGCACCCTTCTACATGAGATGCAGAGATACTATGTTCTACTAGTTAGCAGTGCTTTGAACTTGATTACCTGCTTCCTGAGAAAATGCTACTGGATTATACTGAAAATCAATTAAAAGGAAAAAAGGAAGAAGAGGAAAAAAATCTTATAACTTCTATGCCTAAACTAAGAAAGCTGTTACAGACTTCCAAGATCTCTCATTGGAGCATAATCTCATGCTATACCAGGTCACTTAAACTTTGCGGAGTGTGGAATTTCCCATCTGTTCCTCTTTTATGAATTTATTTTTGGTTTGCTTGAGTATGGTGGCCTCTCACATGCCACTCCACATGTGATCTGCCCTGACTTCCATTTCTAGATATAACCTAGTATGTGAAATTTCTTCCTGGGAGCTCAACACCACCAAACTTTAGACAACACTTCTCATCTTTCCATTTTGACCTCAGTCTCAGTAACTACACACTGAAGTCACAATGACATTGGAAGTGAAATTTGTGACATGTTATAATAGTAAAAAAATCAAATGCCTTTTTCCCCCTAAAATGCAAACCTTAGAAAATGAAACAGATAATAATTTAAGAGAATAAGTGAAATTTTAGATAAATCTATGAAAACTCCAGGATAAATCTGCAAAATTCCCAGTTTGAAACTATTACTTTACTACTGGCTTTATATATTTCTCATTCATAAAATAAGCATTCATATTTGCTCCAGGAAGTTAACAATGTGAAGCAGGACCAGTTTAGAAATCAAATGTCAACAGATTCACATGGTGATGCTGAGTTTTTGCAATAGTTATGGCCATTTACTTTAAACAATTAATATTATGAAAACGGTACTTTAATAGAGGTCTTCGTCCATTTATTAAACATGTAGGCTCATCTGAAGAAAAAAATGCCAGGAATGAAACAGGGGAATTCGGAGAAGGTGGTCAAATTAATGGTTTAGAATGCATTAAAAGAACTTCCTCAGTAGAAGACCTAAACTGAAAAGTTCTTTAACTGTACAATCTAGAAAATATATGACATTGACAATGAGAACTCTAGCACATCAGCTGATAAAGACCTGTACTGCATGATTTATATCTCACACTGTTTTGAGTTCTGTTTTTGCAGTAAGTTTCATGAAAGGGAGTGGCTTCAAAGTTTGGTAAATGAACAAATATTAACCCTGGTGTACAGGCTTTTCTTCAGAATTCAACTTTAGCATCAGTGAAAAAATATGAGGAATGCATTAATTTCCCAAAAATAATTGAAGCAAATAAAAATGATAATGCATATTATCAAATATTGTACTCAGAGAAAAAAGTTTTATTAAAGCAGTTTCATATTAAGATAGAACCAAATCTTACAGAAACTGCCTGGCTCATGTCTGTAAAAGCCGTCTTTATTGTAGGATGACAAATCCAGAGGGAAGCACTTGGCTATACTGTCTTACCAGTTGAATACGGACTAAATCCTGAAGTCTTAGAGAATGCCCAGTTTTCACAACTTCTTTCCTACTTAGAGTGACGGTGTATGGGCAGTCAGCTTCTTTTCTGGCCCTGCACTTTTCCACACACATATGTGCGAGGGGCAGTCACAGCTACCTCTATTACCCCTCTGGAGCCAAGTCCTAGTCTGGGTTAAGTATGTATCACAAATAAGGGACTAATATAGCACATAATGCTTATTTGTATGGTTATAATAAGCCATATTACCACCATTTTACCTCCATAACAATGAAAATTATTGTGATAATAGCTCACAGTGATGTTTTAGGTCCAATGTTAAGAAGCAGTAATCCAATGATGTTCAGGTTGGGCCGCACAGCCCTGTAATTACACAGACCGTAAGTGACAACTGAACGGCTGTGTGAGAGACAAAATTGTAGGTATGGCTTTACTTAAGCCTGGGTCATTGCATTAACTCCAACACACTTTCTTAAAATGTAGGACCATATCTGGGATGAGATTCATTCCCACTCCGCTAGCTAAAGTGGAAGTTATAGAATTTGGATCTGAAGATGGTTATATCACTTGCAGCTTCCACAAAACTACTTCTTTTTGGAGAACAGATGATCAGCACTGCTGATATATGGCTGAAACATATGGCTGTGGATCTTCAAGTTAGGAAAGATATAAATAAAATATGCATGACTTGAAATAATATCATACAACACCATGCATATAGCTGTCTTCGCAGAAGTCCAAATTAGGAGGGCTAAATATTTATTGAGAAATAGATAATATCATAATATTGTTGTGCCACAGGAAAGAAAGGAGACAGCTCAGTATTGGGTGGGATTGCATACCAACAACTTGTCTGCCTGCAACTGCCTGATCCTAAAAAGACCTCAAAAGATGTACGATCTTGGATAGTCATACAAATTTCTTAAGAACTCTCAGAAGGAACATGCCAAAAATCCCAGCTGTCCTAGAAAAGTAGTTGTGAATAGCTTCATCAAAATAGTAATTTAGACCATAGACTAGAAATGAAAAATTATCTTCTGAGAGCCAAATGTAAACTAAGAAATAAAGTAAAAGCTATGCTGTGGGGTTTTTTGCTAAGGTAGATACTAATGAAAACAGTGTTTTAAACATAATTGAATAATGTACTCAGATGTTATGGTCAATTCAAATTGTTGCCATTAGAAGTAGCATTGCAGCTGGCTAGAGCACCTGCTGGTTAAGCTAACAGGAAAAGCCTGCAAGTTTCCTTCATGATCTTAGCACATAACATTAAAAAAATGTTAACAATTTTTTCTTTCAAATCATATGGTCATATTATGCTATCTTTTTTAAAGGAATCAATCAAAACACCTGTCAAAAAATCACCACAACCATGTTCTAGATAGTGAAGAAGCAACACAGAACTTTGTGATAGCTTCAATGAATTTTTGACATGAGGAAAAATATAGCACTGTATTACTTTCTATTTTTGTAGGTGGTTGTAATTATAACATAAAAAAATAATTATTTGATGCCATAAAGATTTTGGAAAAGTCATTGCTTTTTTTTTTTCCTTAATTTTGTCCTCGCATGCTTAAGACTGATTTGATTTGGAGGAAAGGAGAAAGAAGGTCTTTGCTATGATTTTCAGTGTGACCAAGGTGGGAAATAAAGAGCAGACTGTACAGGAAAACGAGCTCAATCTATCAGTACCAGTAAGTACAAGAAGTACAAGCAGATAGAGGACACTGGAATATTGGTTGTAGTTAGGTGGAAATTCTTGCTTGCCATAAAATGTGAAGTATATTGCTTTTGGGTTTGTGTTCTACCAATACAAAATCAGTTCAACACTATATACACTATATACATTACAACACACATATACTGTGTACTTAGAAAGAATATTCATTGCTTTGAAAATATGACTGCTGTCTCACAACTCTCACATCTGCAGATAAGGGTAAAAATGTCCCTACACTTTTTCCACTATGGGAAAGAAGGTGTACAGCTTCTTATATTCATGAAGATAAAGATAATATAAAACTTACAATATTTGCATTCAGCCAGATATTATGAATAGTAATAAAAAATAAATAAACTCATATAATTAAGTGTAACTAAAAAGTATAAGATTTAATATAAATACTTTAATAAAACAATACAGAAAAGGTATAACAATAAAAATAAACAAAATTGTTGAGGGAGAGGAAAGAACGCCAGATTAGGAAGCTGTGGTTCTTCCACTGAAGTCTAACTTAAGGAAACATAGAATCATGGAAACATACAATGGTTTGGGTTAGAAGGGACCTTAAAAATCATCCAGTTCCAATCCCCACTGCTATGGGCAAGGACACTCCCCACTAGACAGGCTGCCCAGGGTTCCATCTCAACCTGGTGTTGAATGCTTCCAAGTAGAAGGCAGCCACAACTTCTCTGGGCAGCATGTGCCTCACCATCCTCATCATGAAGAATTTCTTCCTAATGTCTAATCTAAATCCTCCTGGTCCCAATTTAAAGCCATTCCCCCCTCATCTTATCACTACATGCCCTTGTAAAAAATCCCTCCCCGGCTTTTCTGTAGCCCCTTTCTGTACTGGAATACCATTATAAGATCTCCCTGGAGCCTTCTCTTCTCCAGGTTGAACAACTCTCTCGGCCTGTCCTCATAGCAGATGTGATTCAGCCCTCACTACCCTCTTCTAGACCCATTCCAACAATTCCATATCCTTCTTATGTTGGGGTTTCCAGAAGTGGACACGTTACAGTTTAAGAACAGTCCATCCTTCCATCTAACACTGCCACTGACTGTGGGTCAGTGTTAAACTGGGTCAGAATACAACTCTTCTTTTGCCATCACACATTCTGGTTCAGGATCTCAAAAGCTCTTAAATGAAGCCTCATGAGAAAGTTTTGCATGTACTTCCAATAACAACTCAAGAGACCCTCTCTTACCTACCCATAGTGGATATTTAAGAGACTTATTCTTGACTACAGCATACTGGACTTATTTTTAAAATCCAATCAAGAGATCAGAGTCTCTCCAAAAAAATGTTGTCATATACCTCTAAAAATGCCTACTTATATCAAATTATACTGCAGTTACAAGTGTTCTAGCAAGTTTCTTTCGATAGGGTATATTTTACCAATGTCAAAGCAAATTCTACAACGAAATGTGATGAGGTAAGTCTCTGTAGCACATGTAATGCTCAAGTGAGCATGTGGCCCAAGAAGACTCCAGATTGCATTCAGATCTTTAGCCATGTGTCCTTTTCTGATTATGATTCAATGAATCTCACATCAACCCTATTTCAGTAATAGCCAACACTGACAAAATGCGTCACTTCACAGAAAGTTCTGAAAACCCAGTTTCTACAGGATGAAAAAAAAAGGTTTTAAACCCCAGAATTTCCAGCAGAGTGGGAATTATTTTTTGATCACAATGTGGTAAAGCAAATATAAAGATTCTTAAGTCTTGTTATTGGACCCACAACGAGCTGATTCCTAAAGGTAAGAAAAGTCAGAGGAGAACTAGGAAATCTCTTTGAGTTGATTTCCTTGGCTTCTCCTGATCTCCAAAAACACATCTGTACTTGGAGAACCTAGTTGAAAGAAAGCTCAGTGGTGCAAGGTGGGAAGGTTTACAGGGTTCTCTCAACATACTCAAAGCACTATATATTAATACTTATTAACAAAGAACCAATCAAAGCTAAGAAGTATTTAGGTGACAGAAATCAAACATATGTGTTGTCTACACAAACATCTACCATGTGTGCATTTGAGTGAGGTTCTTAGCTCCACTGTAAGGGATGCAGTTACATAAGTAACACCAAACACAAAGTTCTTACAATACAATTTACAGTAGAAGGCTGATCAACCCTAACCCCACTGGTGTGGAGTTGAGATGCTAACAGTAGCAACAGGGCAAAAGAAGATCAGATCCTTTACCAATGTACAGTGGTGAAGCTGGAGTTGTTATCCCACAAGTAACAGATTTTAAAAAAAAACAGCCAAAATCATTGAATGAAAAATATGATTCATGGCTCTTTTATGACTGGTAATAAAAATTTATTTTTGAAGTGTTATTACTTTTAGACTCCTTTTTGCACAGGAGTACATAAAGAATCCAGTTCCATTTAAAGAAATGAAATAATTTCAACGGTATTTTAATTTGCTTTTCTAATATATTTATTCACATACAATCACCTTTCACAGCACTTTATCGATGACTTAGTAATATCTGTCAAGCTTCTCAGTGCAGCTCAAAATCAAAACTCAACAACAGAAGGTACTATAAAATAAAAATGCATCCCAGACAGATTTACAAGCCAGCTTCTCTTAGTTTCAACTCCATTTTCTGAACCTCATTCTAAGGTTAGAAAGCTAGGGAGGGGCTCTTTATCAGGGACTGCATGGATAGGCTGAGGAGGAACAGTTTTAAACTAAAAAAGAGATCGAAATTAGATATTAGGAAGAAAGTCTTCACAATGAGGGTCGTGAAGCACGGTCACAAGTTACCCAGAGAAGTCACAGATGCCCCATCCCTGGAGATGTTCAAGGCTGGGCTGGATGAGGTTTTGAGTAACCTGATGCAGTGGGAGGTGTGCCTGCCTATGGCAGAGGTTTGGAACTAGATGGGCTTTAAAATCCCTACCAGCTCAAACCATTCTATGATTCTATGAGAGAGAAGACATAATTCTTCTCTCTCCTGTGAGGTGTTGGTTGGCTTTACTACTGAGCCATGGTCAGATACATGGAGGAAACATTCATTTACAGAGAATGCTAAGTCTGGTTCTTAATTCTGACCTTATTTCTTCCCAACTCAAGCTTCAGCAATGAAGGTGCTCATGTGAGTTTCTTAAGGTCCAATATTAAAGTGTTATATTGGAACAAATAAATAGATCAATAGTACAGCATTCTTAAAGTGCTGTTAAAAAGTCCTACAATTCAGTGCTACGTATGAGAAATACCTAGCACTGCCCTGCTACATTCCTGTCTCAAAATACCTCTCATCATGTTCAAAGTGAAAGATTAGCTTGTTGTAAAAAAATATAATCTTTGAAGAGTATGACATCCTTCTTATAGGGAGGGGGTTGAAATGGATAGCACTCACATGCACAGTATGGTGAGTCAGCACAGCAAATGTACTGAACTGGAAGTGTTATTGGGGTATTCAATTTTTTGCATAATAAGGGTCACTGCATTTTATTTGCACTTAAAATACTACAGGATTCCTGGGTGTAGCCTGTGTCTGATGTCACAGAGATTTTTCTGCAATTCACTGGGGGGGGGGGGGAAACGCTTCTCTCTTAAATAAATCAAGTTGTGAATATTTTATGACAGTAAGGAATTGCTGATGATTAAAAATCCTTTCTACTTCTCTCTCTGGTTTGCAGTATTGCACAATTCCCTATATAATCATTCTTTATCAGATAGAACTGAGGTGCCAATAGCAACAGATTTTTTGCCAATGATGCATGGCTTGTTACCCAAAATATTGTCTAAATGTATTTTGAGATTAAGAAGGCAACTCAGAATCTGAGCCTTCTGATCTTTTATCTACTTGAGTAAATAAAAAGTCATAAATTTCCATATGTTGAACTTTTTGGTCTCTTTAAGAGAAAGATGTTATCAGTATTTTAGGAGACTGTCAGAAGGACAAAGTCCTCTAGTCATGAACAGGTATTTCAGAACATAAGGTTCTCTATACAGATGAATACTCACATAAAATGGGGGATTATCACCATCAATTAGCCAAAGTTGTTACTGCCCATGGCAGGGGAGTTGGAACTTCCAACCCAAACCATTCCATAATTCAACAACTTTTTCAGCATCTTCCTTACCAGCCTGACCCCTACCCTCTGTTAGTACTATCAATAATGAAGAAGTGTTTTTAAGTATGGTAGTAATCTCTATCCATTGCAAATTTTCTAGATGATTTACCAAAGCCATACTAGACTTTCAAAGGTAGCAATATTCTGGAGAAAAAAGTTGAAGCCAAAGTTATTTACCATATATGATAACAAAAGTAGAGTTAGTTCAAGATAGTCCACACACACACAAAAAAAAAAAATCTGAAATTTTAGTTAAAACTTGCTTCTTAGAAAATTATTACAAATAACTACTTTTCCTTCTTGGAGAAAGGAAAACTAGTCAAAACTGGGTCAAGGTCATATCATATTCTAATGACTAGTAGCTCTCCACAAAAGTAACAGAACAAAACAAGAACTCCCACACTTAAGTGTAGAAGAATTTTTAAAAGTTCTTAACTCTCCATTTACAAATTCTACTCAGTAATTAGAAGAAAAAAATGAGAATATTGAGTGTGCATAACAGCTTTTAATTCTTTATATAAGCAACATGATGCAAGCATTTAAAACCTACCAAATTTTAGGGAGAAAGGCAGCAAGAACCAAGGGTTCATGTAAATCTTATTGGCACAAATTTAGGCAAAATGAGGACAGCAAGCATGTTTGTGTGTAGCAACACAACAGGCTGCAGATGGATTTAAACACTGACTTCAAAAGGAAGGGATTTTTCTCTGCTGCATTTGTCTAAATTTTTGCAAGTAAGGCAGGAGAAAAAGTCTTCCTACATTCCACTCCATTCCATTCCATTCTTTCTAAGGCATCACTTTTTCTGGCTTTTTCAATCTCTCTTTGTTCCAAGATGACTTCAGATGGGAAGCAACAGCAAAATGGAAGTCGATTTAATTAGCACACTGAGCACGGTGCCATCTTTCCCCATGCAGAGCCATGAGGAAGAGGCTCTCACATCTTCCAGTGCCTACTCTCTGCTGGCTCAGGCATTTGTGAAATGTTTCCCAGTCTCTCTCCTAGATGCTCTGAAAAAATATTGCAGCACTCTTGAGCAACATTCAATATGAATGGGGCAAAAGAACACACAGAACAAGTTCCAGCACTTTCCTTAGGAAAGCATTTTATTTTATGTTATCATTGGAAAACAGTAAGGGATCCTTCCTCCAGAAAAATATTCCTGCTGCAAGGATTTCATTAACATAGCTCCGACCGGGTACCAACTGGTAGGACTTACAGTCATGTAGATATTTGCTACCATATGTCAGGGAGTTGGCTGCAGCTTGAGAATATTATAGTTCTGGCTGATTCAGCACAGTGAACAATCCACAGCCAAGCATCCCAAAGCATGTGCTTGAGGCAAGCAGTAAAGATTTCCACGTCAGTCATCTTTTATTTGTAAAGATACAGGAAATCACTGACTTATGAATGTCAGAACTAACTGAAGGTACCATAAGATTTCTTATTTATACAGGATAATAAAACATATCACATATTACTGAGAAATGCATGGTAGTTCCACAAACAATTGTGGGTTTACTTACAAACCTAATATATTGTACACATCTAAGATTTAAATTCTTTTTACTAGTACTATTTATTTGAAAATTGACAGGATTTATCTGTCTACAGCTCATTGTCTGTAATGTTTTCTCTTGATAAAAATACCTCCATATGCTATAAATACCCAAGATCTTTCTTTTTATAGTTCAGAGAAGGTGTAGAATCGCAAAACATATCCTAAATATTTATAAAATTGAGCAAAGACATGGGACATAAAATAAGAAAACCTTTAGAGTGTCTGTTGTGCTTAGCATTTGGTAAGATAACATGTTTAGTACTTTAGCCATGACAGCATTATAGGAGATATTGCTGAGAAAATAAAGATACAAAAGATGAATCATAAGTCTCTCCAAAATGCTATCATATTAAAAGTGAGATTTTAAGAACAATCTAAGACAGCAGCTTTGGGTTCGGTATCTAACATTACCAGAAAAGTGAAATTCCCATGAAGCAGTGCTCTGTTGCCATGGCAACCTTGCAAGGTAGCACAAAACGGTTCATCTTTATGCAACACAGTTTTATAAAATCTATCATCCTAAATGTGACAGCTTGTACTATCTTTCAGGTCTGCTGTGACACCGCAATGCATAGGAGTTATTAAATAGAACCAATGCCTCATTTATAAGCAGTCAAAGGAGTTACCTTTTAAATGCAAATGTTTAAAATTAAAATGAAGGGTTTAAATCAGTAAAGTTCCCCAACCTTAAATTACCAAAGGGAGAGTAACAATATCAGCTTTGGCTTACATTGTGTTTTAAATACACTTTTAAAACATTAATGTAAGATCTACAGGCATTTTTTGACAACTGTGACATGACCTTTAGAAGGAAAACCAACAAAAGCAGTATGACCATGGTGTGTTGAAATAAAACCCTATAATCTCCAAGCATAAAAGCCATACTAATAAGTGATTACACAGGGGATTACAGTGCAACCTGGAGAGTATATCTTTAAGAATTGTCAAGACATGCATTTTTACCACAAAATTATAATTTATTAAACTTAAACCATGCTTGGGAGTGAGGTTACCAGGCAAAACTGCATCAAATGCTCCAGGTTAATTGGATTCAAGTTCTTTTCTACTAAATGTCTAATTGCGAATGGCTCTGCCTATTGATATCTAACTTGGATCAATAACTCTGTTCCAGCTCTGAAAACCATGCAGGGAGAAAAGAGAGGGGGGGGAAAAAAAAAAAAGAGTTGTAATAGAATTCTTGCAGAGAAGCTGGTCTCTTTGTTTCTTTTCTTCCACCCAAATGTCATTTCTTATTTTGAAAAATCATACAAACCAAAATCTCCAAGGGAATTAAGCAAAACTATGCAGATTGTAATGAATCATAAACTTTCAAATACTGTGGTGAGGTCTTGGTTTTCCTAATGACTTTTTTTTTTCTTTTTCATTTAACCTGTACAAATCTAGAGGAAGATACTTTAAATTACCTTTAGGATATCGGAATATGCACAATACTGACTCAGTGAATGTGAAGAAAACCCACAAGTAACCTTCTTATCATGAAATCACACCATAAAAAGAACATTTTCTTCTTCTCCCATGTTAGGATATGGGTTTATGGACTCGGTAATGGAATATACGCCTTGCTGCAGATTGCTTTCAAAAGGTTTGATTTGTAGGTTAGTGTGACTAAGAGGCATATCTCTTAAGCAAATGTCTTTGTATGTCAGCAATGCAATTTGCATTCTTCAAAAATAACCTATTCCAACAGAATTGAGGTTCTGAGAATAATTAGACTAGGGAAGGAATGGATGTACTTCTTAAATATATACAGAATATAACCTTAATAAGCACAGATAGAAAAGTCAGAATTATCTGAGAAACCATCTTCTCATCTAAGTACTACTTGAATTTCAAGTGACTTCATTAGGGAAGATAAATAATGAGAAAAATGCTATGTCATGTGTCAAAAACACTAGAGAACAATTTATCAGCTTTGGTACACCACTTCACTGGACACTGAAGACAAAAAAAAAAAGGTCTATTAAGACAGTTTAGCTAGCTTTATTTGAGTTACTTCAGCAGGAAAGGAAGCCTTACATTGAATAAAATCAGCAAATTGGCTCTCTAGCATGACTTCACATTACACTGTCACAAAGAAGGACCTCCATCAAGAAGCACTGTACCCCATTAATCCCTTGATGCAGTAACGGGACATTCAAAATCACATATATTGTCATAAGTATCTCTAAGATGGGCCTTAATTTGATGGGGACTGAATTAGAACCTAGCTCCTAGTAGAATTTATGAAACAGTAAAAGGTTCAATAGATGTGTGTTGGCTTTTGTTGCCCTTTTCTTGCTTTCCAACACATAGAGTTTTATAAAAGTGTGGCTAAGATCTCATTCTTCAAAGTGATTATAAGCAATGACAAAAATTCTTCAAAACAATGTAAAGAACAGAAAATGTCTTTAAATGATACATACAGCCTTCCAGTTTTCAATACATAATATCCTGAAAGCCTTATCCCTGCTGACTTGCCATGCATAATGCCACAGCATTTCATGTTAAAGCAGCTCTAAACTGGACAGGCAAGATTCACCCATGCTAGCTGAAGTGTTACTGCTCCTACCCCAAAACACATCTGAATGTGGAGGGGCAGCTAAAGTAACTTGATCTGGTCTGCTCGGAGAAGAGAAGACGGAGGGAAAACCTCATCTTGGGCTTCAACTTCATCACAAGGGGAGGACAAACAGCAAGCACTGATCTTTTCTCTCTAGTGACCAATGACAGGACTCGAGGGAATGGCATGAAGATGTGCTGGGGAAGGTTAGGTTGAATATCAGGAAAAGCTTCTTCAACCAGAGGGTGATGGAGTTCTGGAGCAGGCTCCCCAGGGAAGAGGTCAGCGCTAAGCCTGACAATATTCAAGGAGCACTTGGACAACACCCTCAGAAACATGCTGTGAATTTCAGGGTTGTCCTATGCAAGGACAGGAGTTGGACTTGATGATCCGTGTGGGTCCCTTCCAAGTCAGGACATTCTATGAGTCTATGAAATGTAAATACAGCAATTTGGCTTTCAGTTGCGAGATGTAAGCCATATTTTGTAATTCTCATATCTCAAGATTGAACTGACCAGACATCTAAATCATACATTTCTTATTTTAAAAAACATATCTCTTTAAAGAAAGAAATACATAGGTTTTTCACATGAATAGTAATAGTTAAAGCTTTACAGTTTGTAGCAATCAAACCCACTTAGCACATCCAACATTGAATAAAACCGCATTTGATAGATTACAACTTCGTTCAGAAAGTGATGAACAGACAGAATCAAGTGTCAGCTAATTCTGAGCAATTCTACCTTAACAACATATTCCCATCTCTGAAAGCAATTTCATCTCAATATTGGCTGTATTAAAACTGTATTTTAAATAATATGCTATTTTATCTTCATCTATGTTCTAATTTGAATACAGTAATTAACTGCTTACTATCTTTGAATAAGAAATTACAACACTTGCTAAACTACATAACTCCATAATACTATCTAATTTATTCTTTACCATTAATTTGTGACCTAATCTATTTTTGTCACCAGAGCAGTATGCGCATGTTTTTGCAAAAACTATGACTGTTAAACTGCAAATTTCTACTTATGTATATCACACATGAAAACATAAAGAAAAAAAATTCTAATTATTCTTTAGAAGTCCTACAAGATGTATTTAAATCTTGAAAATAGAATCATGCAATCAGAAAATCACAGAATGGTTTGGGTTGGAAGGGACCCTAAAGACCATCTAGTTCCAAATCCCCTGCCATGGACAAGGATACCGCCTACTAGACCAGGCTGCTCAAAGCCCCATCCAACCTGGCCTTGAACAACTCCAGGGATGGGGCAGCCATGACTCCTCTGGGCAATCCATGCCACTGCCTCTCCACCCTCACTGTGAAGAATTTCTTTCTAATGTCTAATCTAAATCTTCCCACTTCCAACTTAAAGCCATTTTCCCTTATCCTGTCACTACAGGTCCCTTTCAGAGACCACTATAACGTCTCCCTGGAGCCTTCTCTTCTCTAAGCTTAACAATTCCAACTCTCTCAGCCTGTCCTCATAGCAGAGATGCTCCAGCCCTCTGACCATCTTTGTAGTCCTCCTCTGGACCTGTCCCAACAGTTCCATATCCTTCACTTTATCTGCTGGTCACCCTTCTTTTAATGCAACCCAGGACACATTTGCCTTTCTGGGCTGTGAGTGCACATTGTCAGACTGCCAACCTCATTTTAATCAATGAGAGTTTTGCTATGGACTTCAGTGAGGCTATGATACTGGCCTTACAGAGTTTAAATCATGAACAATGTCACAACTCAATTATTGACTCAAAGTACAATTAAGGCTATTCCATAAAGCTCAGAGAAAAAATGTTGATGTATTTCAACTTTGGTGGTGTCTGATTAATCTGTTTTAAACTGGTTAATTTGATATTAAACCTCAAAAAGAAATTTATATAAACAAAAAATTAGTGACTGAGTTTTATATTATTCAAATTACCACTTCATCACATAGATAGTAACACATTAATGTATTACAAACATTTAGAAACCCTACAGTTTTCTAGATTAACCCACAGCTTAAAGTATATTTTAATGGAATAACCTGCCATAAGTCTTACATAGAATGGTATGGGTTGGATGAGACCTCAAAGCCCATCCAGTTGCAACCGCCCTGCCACTGGATCAGGTTGCTTAAAGCCTAAAAACATTCCTTCAGCAACTATTGACTCTTTCAAGGCATAGACTGAGGGATGTATATTTTCATTTTTTTTAAGTGGAGAAAAGAGAATGTACCATGCAAGAGAGAAAGGTCATGGCAAAGCAATTCTGCAAGTAAAAAAAAGTCATATTAAATCAATAGTTATATTAGATATATTGATGGCCCTTTACATAACTATTATTCTAAACACAAAACAAATTTCCACCAGATCAGCCTGCCAATAATACATGGGCTGCAAGCAGAAGAACAAGTGGGGCTTTTTAACATTTCTCTGTAAGCAATTCAATGAGCAGCACTCACAATTTACCACATAAGAAAATTAGTAGCTGCCATTATACCTGTTCTTGTGGCAGACTGGCTTTTACACTGTAATATCCCCTTCCTTTCCAATAAATAATACTGTATTCTCCCTTACGAATTTAGAGCAATTAAATGTTATTGCCAAGAGACAGATGATGAAATTTTTCTCACTGTAAAGTTGCTGCATTTTGCGTATCGGTACCCCAGCGACAGCTCTGCCAAAACCTGAACTCACCACAGGGGTACCAACAGTGTTTTTCAAGAACTTGTCTATGGAGGACTCAGCTAAGTAAAAAGGTGCCTTTTGCAATTAGTGCTCTACTGTTGTCAGCATTTTTTGCTGCTTGACCACAATGGACTAATTGCCCATCTTTGCCTACACTTCTCTGTCTGCCTTCCTGCTCTTGGACTCACCACTCTTAACAACTGAAGAGAGAGGCGGTAGCTAACGGGAAATTTGGCTCCAGTTTTAATAAAGGACTTAATAAAAAACCTGCCAAATTCCATTCTGTATCATGCTTGCAGGTTGAAATACTGCTCAAGGAAGCAGGAGTATTTCCTGCAGCTGAACTATAAGACAGACATAAAGCATCAGCTGTTCTGTTTCTTCACTTTAAAGAGAACAGAACAGTAGAACTTCAACAGGAAGAATCAAAAGAAGTAAAATAATGAAAACAATATTGTCTTTGTCATTGCTGTCCTTGTTTTCATAGAATAAATTGGATTGGAAGGGACTTTAAAGCCCATCCAGTTCCAACCTGCCCCCCACCCGGCCATGGACAGGGACACCTCCCACAGGATCAGGTTGCTCAAAGCAAAAGGCTACATTCGACAGCTAAAAGAGAACCTCCACCTTTTCTTTATTATTTGATATGCCAAGCTAAATGCATCATATAGCACCTTGTTCAGCACACTTCAATTTTCACACCTTTATTGACTTCTATAACAGCAGACGAGTCCTGAATTTCTTAGTACTGAAGGGAAGGAATTTTACATCTCACATATTCCAGGCTGATCAAAATCTTAAAACTTTTCTGAGTGTGTCTCGGTCAGTAACAATAAAAGATTTCTGTATATGAGATTCTATTGTTCCTTTAGTGGTTCTGCTCTATGTACTGGATCAAACTGTTGCATGGCAGTAACTCTGCTCTCCGTGTATAAGTGAAGCTCCACACTACAGCCCAGTGCTACTCTCAGCTTTGGTGTTATCTACCATGTAAAGACCTGACATATTTCTGTAACCTTCATCTGTTTAGGTCTTCTTTCCAGATTCTCAATAAGCAAGAAAAGAGCGGTTGCAGGTCTAATAAAGACTTTGTCCAGAATCTACATATCAATTATATGGTAATATATCTCACATTTTAATGAGTTACTAAAATCAGGTTTTCACAAATGTGATTAAAATTACAGACAGTTCTTTAAAAAGCTACTTTGAAATAACATGTTTTAATAGATCTGAATTCAAAGAGAACAATCATAAGCTAGAAAATGCCATAACACACTCAGGGCTATCGTCATTGCTTCTTAGTGTTCTCACTGAGACATCTGCAAATTCCCAGTGTAGATTGTGATAACCACAATTTAGACTTCACAACTTTTGTTCATCTACTTCTTCCCAGTTACAGTAAGTTTTCAGACCTAAAGTTCACCCAGTCTCCAAAGGCACTTTATAGTTTTCCATGTATTGTAGAACAATCTTTTGTTCTAAGTCAAGAGTTATGAAATCTTGTGGGCAGGATCTCCCTCGCACTTTCATAGAAACATAGAATAGTTTGGGTTGGAAGGGACCTTGAAATTCATCTCTGTCAGTGTTACAATGCTTAGCTCCCCCTTCTAGAATCAGCCTTCACTATGAAAGGGGTTTTTTTGTTTGGTTTTTATTTTCCATAAAATTAATTATAAAAAAGATTGACTGCCTCTGGGTGCATAATTTGATTTAATGATTCTGAAAAAAATATTACTGAAAATCTGCCCTATTTGACTAAAGCCTGACAAGTTATTTGCACAGTACCATAGAAAGAATTCTGGGAGAGGTCAATAATGAAGAGGATAAATGTTCTCTGGTCTAATAATTAAAGGGAGTTTGCTGATAAATTTTAAACACATTCAGTATGCTACATTGTGCTCTAGATTCACTTTATAGTGTTCCTGGATTATACAAAAGGAACTACTTCTGAAACAGTGCTACTTCTGTTTCTGACTATTTGACATTTTAATGCATGGCAGCAATGTCTGCATGTATGTAAGGCATATATGTCATTTCCTTATAAAATTTTTATATTTAAAAGAATGAGGACACTATTTTTTTTTCTTTTTCTGTGTTTAGATATGGAAAAATTAACATTTGGCCATAGGGAAATATAAATGTTTGGGCATTATATTCAAACTCATTATATTATGGCATAACATATACTCCACCCTTCTCTTCCTTATTCTATTTTCTTCTACCATTACTTTTGATATTAGATTTGAAGCATTTCTTATAATAACGTGGTTTTGGAATAGGCATTTAGAAGTACCGAGATACCTAATAATGCATATTAGGTACCTTAAAATTTTTTAAAGGTATCCCTAAATGTTTATGTTTGGGAGAGTCGGAGATTATTTCAACTACTTCTCTTTATTTAAGGCTAAGCTACACAAAACCTTAGGACAATCTTGGTTGCAAAGCTCTGGTTACAGGTCAGTGTTTTAAAGTGAAGACATAAAATTGGGTTTGACTGTTTCAGCTTCCTTATTTTAAAGGGAAGCCCAGTGAATTCTTTCTCCTTTCTTCTTACTTCTTTTGCCACCACTATTAACACTTGGATTACATGAGAGCACTCTGCTTCTTAGTTTTGCCCACACAACCTAATCTGGTTAGGCAAATATTATAGACCTCTGCTTAAGACCTAGAGGCCTTGGGGTTTTGTCATCATTAACCTTCCATAGAATAGTCAGATTTACTTCACAACATCCTTCTTCTAAACTGGTCTGAAAGCACGTATGCGAAAGTACACACAGATCTATTTAATCCACTGTATTTGAAAAGATTCTCTGCTGATGTACAGGTGATGATCAAATCAAGCCCACAGACTAAATATTTCATATTACTTTCAGAGATGTGAGTTCAAATACAGTAATGAGGGGAGGAGGATATTTGAAGGAAGCCTTTTTCTCTCAAAAAAACTGTTGTCATGAACTTAATATAAGTAATTTTGTTACGAAATCAATTATGAAAATTGAAGATATGAAAGTGTTGGAGTTGAAATGTCTTTGACAAAAATATAGCACTGTTGAACACTGCTCATACAACAAAAGTGACAGAAATGCATAAGCAGGGTTCTTCCTTTCAAAGATTAAATGAACAACTAGACAGCTAGCATTAGATACATCTTCTAAGTCTCTCAGGTAGTTTTCTCTATGCTCTCAAGCCAAACAAGAGCCATGCTATGCTGAAGGATTGCCAGGTCTCCATTTTGCAATTTGAAATTGTGTCCCACTCTCACACTGACAGCTCTTTCCACTTCCCATTCTAAACTTCTCATCCTCTTCCTGACCCTCACAATATAAGTAACAAAGTGGATAGGTGGTTGTTTTTATTAAAGGTTTGTTTGAACCTAGTTGGTATTAGAACAGTTGGTCCTAGTAGGAAAAGCTTTAGAAGAAATAGCTACAGCATTTTAAAGCTTTTGGAACAGCTACCTTGCCATTCTCCAAAGAGCTACGAAATGCAGACAGTCGGAGAAAAGAATGGAATAATAAAGTCTTTTATGCTTGTATTTCTATAGCTGTTAAGAGCTTTCCTTCATGGAGATTTTTCAGTCAAAAGTAGTTTCCAAATCCATCTAGAAAAAGATTTAAATGTCAGGCTACTGAAGTTTGTCCATGTAGTCTTTGTTTTATAAAATCATAGAATGGTTGGAAGGGACTTTAAAAAATCATCTAGTTCCAACCCACTGCCATGGGGAGGAACAGACCTCACAGGATCAGGCTGATCAAAGCCTCATCCAACCTGGTCTTGAACACCTCCAGAGATGGGGCAGCCACGACATCTCTTGGCAACCTCTGCCAGTGCCTCATCACCCTCACAATAAAGAATTTCTTCCTAATCTCAATTTGCCCCCCTCTCAGCTTAAAATTGTTCACCTTCGTCCCTTCCCTGCAATCCCTGCAGCCCTTCCCCAGCTTCCCTGCAGGCCCCATTCCACTTAATGCCTTAGCTCTCAGGGGTAAGTTTTGAACATGGTACCCCAGGGAACTCTTACTACCTTGTGCCAATAGCCACTGCCTCCCATGCTGGAAGCGTCTCACAGGTTCTATAGGTATTTAATTGGCAAGGCCTTTCATAAAAGGGAGATAAACTTTCATGTTATAAGGAAAAACACTGCCTTTGAGGAAACAGGAAAGACAAGAGATGCATAAAGTTTTAGTGAAGTTCCGGTTATCTTTACTCAACCGTTTCATATTCTATGAGGTTTCTACTTAGCATAAGAAAAAAACTTTTCTCTCAGTCCTATTCACACTACTGCCTTGATCACAGCAAAAATGAACACCTTCAGTGCACGATAATTAAGTGCACCTGTAATCCAATTAATGTTTCATCTGTCTCTATGCAGGCAGTAGCTTTCTTCTTAGACCACATAAACCCTGTTCATTGCTCACTTTAGCTAAAAAAATAGAAAAACAACACACAAAAAAAGGCAGAAGGAAAAAAAGCCCAACTTGTAGAGCTTCTAAGGAATGCTGAAACCCAGAAAACAGTGCTAATTTAGGTAACAATACACACTGGAATTTACCCAGCAACAACGTTCAAAGCTTTCTCTTCTTCCTTGTTCTGTGTTACTGCTGATAAATTTCTCTTCCTGATCAGCACCACTATCCACTCAGTTTTATTCTTATTGCCTACATACAGACAAAAGCCCCACAATAAGTTCAAATATTCAGGCCATCGGTGAGGTTCCATCCAGAGCTCCTAAGAATAAATTAATCTAGCTTTTGAATCAAAGATATAGGAGTTCTAGAGTACTGGAAAGCTGGTTTTCATCAAGAATAATATACCTAGTCACATCAACAGTCATAAGCACACTCACAGAGAGTCAAACAGTTGCTGAAACTGTCTGCATAATGCACTAATGGCAAACTAGTCACTGAGAACCATACTTTAAGGTATAGAAAGTTCATGCTTTCACTGCCAGTTTAATTTTCCTCTGTTCTCCAGCATAATAACAGACATTTTGCAACCACAAAAGCATGAGGGCTTCATGTTTAGTTCTCCTGCTAAACAAGGACTCTTAGAACACAAAAGGAACACAAGATAAATTAAATATAAATATATAATACATTGCAAATAGAAAGGAAAAGAGATTGTGGCTTTTGTCCCTCCTGTACTCATTTATGTGAAGGTGACCAATTATATAACTGCTGGCGGGTTTGCGGTTGGTGTGGTTTTCTTTTCCTCCTTCTGTCAGTTGCTCTGTATCAGCCTTCAAAAATATGATAGTATCTTGGTAGTGACATTTCAATATGCCCTATTCTCAAAATCATCTACTAAATTAATTATCTAAAAATATCAGATCCTGTTAGTTCTGAGGGATGACACCGAGCCCAAGCAGGAAGCTGTTTGCAGAGCTTCTGAGCCCCCATGCCCAACATACAATGGCACAGGAGAAACCATGGACACATATTTGAAGCCTTTTCCTCTGTGCAGCACTGGTACAGTATGAATGCACTCAAGAGACATGGAAAAATAGCTATCAACTTTTCCTTATCCAAGCAGCCTCTATGTCCCATTACCCACTTCCCTGTGGC
This sequence comes from Piaya cayana, assembly GCA_013389865.1. NCBI lineage: Eukaryota > Metazoa > Chordata > Aves > Cuculiformes > Coccyzidae > Piaya > Piaya cayana. Next base: position 21,646 of record WAAB01020019.1, on the reverse strand, counting down.
TTTTCCTTACAGAGCAAGTGTACTTGATGGGTATGCAAGTTCCAGCTTTGTAAAGAACACAATAGCAGATTAGAAAATGAGGATAAATGTGAAAGAGAGGCTTCCGGGTTACTAAACAGAGATGTTTCCACATTATATGTTGAATAATTAGCACACAAAATAATAATTAAAAAGATAGGTGCAGAGATAATTTTCCCCCATTGAAGTGAACATGCTGTTGTATTCTCCCCAGTGGCACATATCAAGCTGTTTGTACAAGTATTTCACACATTGTACTAATAAATTAGCAATCAATAATAGGATCTAAATAAACCAATGCCTGTTTGTCTACAACATGTGAAAATAAACACCAGCAATGATACATAGCAGATAGACCTCAACAATTGCCTTTCCTCCTTCTCCTTCATAGTCAACACACATCATCAGGGAAAAGTTTGGAATTCTTTTAAACTAGAAATATTCTAACTTCACTGAATTAATAAATCTCCCATTTTTTCACATTGTCATTTGTCTTTTCCTGGCTACAGTAAAACTGAAGATTAAGAGAGCATTTGAAATCCTCATGAATAAAGATAATTCTGATGTAGAATAATAAGCCCTTCACTGAAGTAGCCTATGATTCTGTTCTCTCATTTTGTGTGAGCATTTTGCAAAAAAAAGAAGACTACTTAACTCACAGTGAATATATATTTGAATGGTGAGGTTCAAAGAAAAACTAAATATTACAACACTGGGTTCAGTCTTTAATTTAAAACTCTGAGTCTTAGCAGTTTGAATTTTTCTTCTGCCTAATTCAGAGCACTTTTATGAGACTGTTTTAACCTCTAGTTTATAAGATTTTCTGGATTAGATCACAATTTCTGTTCCTCATTGAAATTATCAGCTCTGTATAAGCATTTTTCCCTGTATCAAAGAGCAAAAATGAATACTTCCAGTTTTGCTCCACAAATAATTGACAAACAAGTTTTGCCCAGGTTTAGCTGGTACAGCAATCGCTGTGTAACAGTAATCTCATTTCTTACTCCGCAATTGGAAGACTCCAAAATCCTGTTCTAAATGTATTATGAGGGTCTGTATAAAATAAAACATACTGAATCGCATAACATTCATGTTCAATGAGATTGCTCGTGGTTGGACTCAGTGATCTTGGAGATCTTTTCCAACTTCAATGATTCTATGATTCTAACTGTAGCACTCAATTTAAAGTACTGAAAATTAAATGATCACAGCAAACTGTTGAACTTTGAGAAGGATTAATCTCCTTTCAATCCAGACTTTCATACACGTTTGAGGTTTTTCAATGAAGACGTTTCAGTTTTCATGTTACATTCTGACTTAGGGGAATGCTTTGAATGGGGTTTTTTTTTCTGGTTAGTCTATAGTGTTAGGGATTGATTTGGTGTTTTGGGGACTCATTGATACAAGAACCCATCTACACGTGAAATACTATAAAATTACTTTTAGTGAAATAAAACCGAGGTGGCTGGTTTTGCAGACTGAACAATTTACTTACATGTTACCACAGTAATTTCTCCATTACATGTGATTAAAAGGCTGCAAGAGTTGGTTTTGGTTATCTAGTCTTATTTCCAGCATAATAAAAATTACAGGCTGTCAGCTAATACATGAGAGATCTCCTCTTTAAGCAGCTAAGAACCTAGGAGATGTATTTTTAGAGTTTCTGAAGCCTGCTCTTCTGACTTGGGTCTCAAGAGTATGCCAGCTAGGTAGAGGAGTATGGGCTTATTCTTGCCTCCCAAAGTGGGTAATTAGCATGACCTAGATATATGTACATTTCTGAGAATTATATGTACTCATTAAAAGCTACAGGGACATTATACAGATATCCTATGTGTTCTGAAGAGGAACATATTAATTACATTTCTGTACTACTTTTAGAACAGCTGAATAAATGCAGAACTTTCAAAAGCATGTTTCTTTAAAATTATCCAAGGCATAACTCCCTCACCTGTTTTAGAAAAGTGAATAAATATCAAATACAAGTGGTTTTGTGGAAGACAGAATAAATGATAAATAGTAACCTATAGATGCAGACATGATAGTCATTCCTATTATGCATTGGTCATTACAGAAAACTTCAGATAGTGGTATTTTTGAGACATAAACTCAAGAAGTATAGCAGGAATAAATGGTTTGGGGCTACTATAAGAAAGATGCTGAGGTGCTGGAGCACATCTAGAGACAGGCAACAAAGCTGGTAAAGGGACTGGAAAACAAGCCTTATGAGGGGCAGCTGAGGGAACCGGGGTTGTTTAGCCTGGATAAAAAGGAGGCTGAGGAGTGACCACATTACTGTCTACAACTGCTTAAAAGGAGGTTTTAGCAAGGTAGATGTTGGTCTTGCCTCCCAACTGACAGGTAATAAGCCAAGAGGAAATTGTCTCAAGACACACCAAGGGAGGTTTGGATTAGACATCAGGACAAGTTTCTTCATGGAAAGGGTTATCAGTCACTGCCAGAGGCTGTCCAGGGAGGTGGTTGGGTCACCACCCTGGAGGTATTTAAAAAATGGTTAGATTAAGTGCTCCAGGCTATGGTTTAGAAGGGGACAGATATGGTTGGACTTGATTATCTAAAAGGTCTTTTCCAACCAAGTGATTCTGTGATTTTTATTTAGCTGTATATGTGCCTCAGTCCTGAAAGCAGCTATGTGTATGGATAAATGTGTCTTTGCTATTAAAAATGACTGAGGAGTCCTTAAGGACTGTAAATTACTTACTGTCTTTTACTCTCTGTATTTAGTGCTTCTTCATATTTTCACTAGGAATACAGAAATGTATCCTCTTCACAGCAGCCTAAACAGTTCCCTTCTATGTTCTCAGTATGTAGCAGCAGACTAACAGCACAACTCAGATGGCTTTAATGTTCAGAATATAGATTTGCCACAGATATTTTCCCCTGTGTAATAGAGGATGTATGGATATATTTAAACCTTGAAATTCTATACAGATAAAAAGGCTGTACAAGAATTGTATAGAATTACCAATTTCTACGTTTACCTTTGTTGCTCCAATCTTGCACTTAAGATACTTTAGGATTCTTTTCTGAAGTCTATTTTTGTCTTCTGAACCTTACAGTACAGTTACTGTCATGGGCAGTATCATTATTTAAATAATATATTGAAAAGAACTATAGTGCTGAAAACCCTGCTGTGGACACCAAAACAATCAATTCACAACTCACAGGCACAGCTGTATTTCTATATATTTAAAAGTTCCTAAAGATGCAAGTACCTTGAGGTATATCTGCAAAACTTATAGTTTGCACAAGTATTCTAGTGAAATGAGAGCTCTAATTCAGTGCTTGTACCACAACATGTTCAGGTATATGAAGATGAAATTTTAAAAGGATCAGACTTTTTTGAATTCTAACACCATCTTTATGATGATTTAAATGTACACCAGTGTTACAGTTCAATATCAATATCATTACACCCAAATAACACCTTTAAAATTGCAAACAACATAGAAACTAGTCAGTAGTTGTAGCTAATAAAATATCAAATATCCATTTCAATAACACATCTATCCGCAGTGAAAATAGCACTGTCAAAGAGGCATTTGGCTCTAAAACTGATCTAGACTTTGTTTTGCACAGGTGCAACAGCAAAATGACAACATTAAGTATCTCATATGCATGCAAACCTAGTTTTCAAAAGTGATCTCCCTGTAACTGAGCTTGGTGAGTTATTTGAAGGTTTTTTGCGGACTCATGCAAATACCAAGCACAGGATCTCAGAGGACCAAGTTGTTAAGCAGAGCCATTAATACAGCAAATCAAAGGACTGACTTGCATTATTACCAAAATACTTGTGATGCCCTTTTTCTGAGACAAGAAGTGCTTACTACACCTTTTAGATATAAGCCAAATTCTTCCTAATAAAAGTATTCATGTTCATTGCAGAGGGAAATTTAGTAAATTATTTCTAATTTTTAATCTGAGAGATACTACTGGTGGGTGGGAGTGGGGTCACTTAATTACCAGTGTAACTAACATCAAGAATCAATCTAGTTTTCAGCTAACAGTTATGTTTCAGAAGCTGGATGTGAATGGTCATAGGAAGATATTTGGCCTCTTTTGGGTGGATACTCCTGAAAATGGAGGTCATGATATGGGATGCAGGACAGACCTATCAACCAAGGGTAACTCCAGAAAAAAAATTTAGGCTTACCCTCACTTATTGCTGAATTTCCTTTCGCAGCAGACTCCTTTCTGTCTGAAGAACATGCAAAGGTAGGTGAAAGGGATTAAACCCAGCTGCTTTTGTCTCCTCCCACTTCCAATACTGAGGCTACTTAAGTCAAGGCTGTTATGCCAACAGTGCCAGGTGTTGCCTATCAGCTTCTCTGCTAGCCTCTTGCTTTTGCTAGCCTCCTTGATTTAAGGAGGCAACAAGATGTACCAGAATCTCTAAGTCACAGTAGCAGGGTGCAGAAGAAGGCTGAAACAGGCTTGAAATGAAACAGTGTGTTGGTTAGAAAATGTGTCTAAGTGGGTGCCAACAAAAAAATAACCCCCAATACAGCTGATGTAAGTGAGAAAATGCATTCAATACGGAGGTTCAATGGCATTCCTTTCCTCCAAAGTCTGGGAAAAAAAGATATTTGGATAACAGGTTGATGTATATGAATCATTAAAAGAATGGTAAAGGTGTAGTTTCATAGCAAAATCCATGGTCCGTACTCGGTTCCTATGAAAGTATTCTCCTTTGTCCTCCTGAATTTCCCAGTTCATGGCAGTTTCACTGTTCTACTGCTACTTAATTGCTCTGAGTGGTCCCTAAAGTGAAGACAGAAAGCTACCTTCAAGCAATTAAGAATGACAGGCCTCTGAATATCAGGAAAGAGATGTATTAGTGGTATCAGTGCAAATTATATTGTTTAATTATAAGATTTTTAAGAGACAGCACAATTCAAAGTTTTATTGTTTCTAATTAGTTTGGCATATTATTACATCCGTATAAAATTACTGTATAGCTAGAGTGGGTTGAACATTCTCGACTTCTACAGAACAATCGCTTCTGACCAGACTATTTCAATATCTTCTTCAACTCTTTTGCAGGGAGTCGTTCTTGGTGGAAAAATATGGTGATGATGTGCATTTAGAGAGCACAGGTCTAATTTTTCAGTTACATCAGTTCAATTTTGCAATGGTCTTCTTAGGAGTTCTTTCCTTTCTTTATATTTAGTTTCTTTAAAAATTGTGATAAAGTTTACTTACTGAGTTTGGTAAGCTTGCATTAGGGATGTCTGAAACTACTCCTCCTTAGGGCTCCAATCTCTTTCCACTCAACTGGTGAAACTCCACCAAGCATGATTCTGACTGGATTTGATAAAGCCAGCTGAGACTACTGCTATGAGTGAGATGTAGAATGATCTCCACTTATTTTTATTTTTTACTGAAATAATAGAAATCAGACTCTGTTGGGCTGATTTGTTTAGCTGCTTTTGTTGATTTGAAGATTGAATTTTATCCTAGGAAAACTTAGCTGCAGTGCAAGCCTACAGTGAAGCTGTAATTCTTACTGTTACTCTAAGAATGTATTCAGCTCAGGAATGTCATCAGATATTAAAAAAGTTGTAAGGAGGAAGATTCCAGGATATTCTGTAGGACATCCAAAGCATACAACTCTGAGATCCCTGTTTCACTGGAAATACCTATGAAATCCGTATGAAACCCATGGAATTTCATTGTGTGAAAAAGTTACAGATCATTACAGCTTTTAACTCTCATTTGAGATGCATATTTAACAGAAAATGAAATGTTTCCTTTAAGGAAAAAATGCCTATTGTTTCCATGTTTTCATTGCTTACCTCTTCAAAATCGTGGGGGTTTTTTGTTTGTTTGTTTGGGTTTTTTTACGTCTTCAGAGTGACAGATTTGTTGTGTCTCATCATCAATAAATCCCCATCTACCCCTTGGCCTGAAATATAGATCCTTCATCTTGAAAGAGTTTTAGTATTATTTTAAAAGGCTCTCTGTCAGCAAACCTGCCTTCTGGAGAAATCTATGATCAGACGTGGAATGCTTATACTACAATGCTTTCTGGACCCAGCAGAAATAAATCTACACATTTGCAAATATAAATTTCTTTTTCTTAAATAAAACCCTTCATAGTCCTACATTTATTGTCTTTCCTCTGAATCCACAGGAGACCTATGACGTGTATAGATGATAAACAGGTCCACAGGAGGACCATGAAGACAACCTATGGATGGGAGCACTTCTGCTATGAGGACAGGCTGAGAGAGTTGGGATTGTTCAGCCTGGAGAAAAGAAGGCTCCAGTGAGACCTTATAGTGACCTTCCAGTACCTGATAGTGGCCTATAAGAAAGCTGGGGAGGGACTTTTTACAAGGGCATGTAGTGATGGGATGAGGGGGAATGGCTTTAAGTTGGAAGGGGGAATATTTGATTAGACACTAGAAAGAAATTCTTCATGATGAGGGTGGTGAAGTAGTGGCACAGATTGCCCAGAGAAGTCATGGATGCTGTGTCCCTGGAGGTGTTCAAGACCAGGTTGGATGGGATCTTGAGCAGCCTGGTCTAGTAGGAGTTGTCCTTGTCCATGGCAGGGGGGTTGGAGCTGGATAATCTTTAAGGTCCCTTTCAACCCAAACCCTTCGATGACTTTATGATAATCTTGAGAGACATCAGAATGATTCTGGATAAAGTAAAAGTTCTGTTTTAGTGGTGGAAAAATACTAGAACTCATGGCATGGATTGGACATTATCACATGGTGACTTATGTCAGAAAAATAACAATTTAAAAATAAATGCTCTCATTTTCATATGATTTTCTTGATATTCACAGCAGGTCCTTACAAATTCTTTTCATACCACTGATCAGGAATCAGCTCTCTCAGATATAATTTTGAGCATATGTGCCTCAAGACAGATTTGCATTTCTGCTCCTGATCTTGATGGATTTCTTCTGAGCCATGTACTTCAGAGAGCAAACTTCAACAGTCATGTTCTGCTGCATTTTTATCCTTAGGGAACATTAATAGTTTGTATTTCACCATAAAGATGACTCTGCAGCTCCAATTGCCATATTCTAGGCTTGTGGAGTATCTGAAGTGCAAGTAAATTGTTTGCTTCAATGCACCAGAACTTCTAAATGCGGAAAGAAATCAACCTTCTGATTAAAACATTTCATGCATAGTTCAGTATGATACTGAATAAAAATGTGAACAGATTAACCATAAAAATATAAAGATAGTATAAATATTTACAGGAACATATATATGTAGACATATGTGTATGGGTTACATGCAGGAGTTTAATTACAATATTTTTGGTAAACATCAGCCACTATTTAAGTGTATCTCTGAGGCTCTTTGGAAAAAATTGTCACTACAGAACAAATACGATGTGTAGTTACTGCTCATTGGAGCAGTTTGAAGAGCTTTATATATAAAGTTCCCTCATTTCACTTAAAAGGTAATTATAATTTTTAAAAATCAGGTAAATTTTCTACAGAATTTTTTTTAAATTCTTGTGTTGATCGTTCTGTAAATTATACAACACTGACAGAATGTTTGGGCCTGGTTAAATGTAGGATACATGTTTTACCATTACTCGTCTGTTCTTTTTTATCAGTAGAAATGACTATGAGATTGATTGGGGAAATGTAGGTTATCCATTCTTCTGCTGTACTGCCACTTAGAAATAACTTCAGTTACTGAGCTTGACAACCTTATTATGTGTAAAACTCCTAAATTAACTCAGTTCAATTCTGGCAGTGAGTCTTTCAAATAAGCTGCTACCACCCAGGATATATATATAACTATGTGAACACGTACAGAGAATGAAGCAAGCCCTCTGTCCGTATTTTGCACTTGCTAGGCAGAAGCCAGCTGCCTTTGAGAAGCCATGTAACTGAGTTCATGTCAGTAAGGCACTGAGCCAAAAATGAAAAGCTGTGCTAGAGCTCAGCGCAGTCCCAAAGCATCTACACAGCTGCTGGACTACCAGTGGCTCAGGTCAATGAAGGCAGGAGGATGCGCAGGTTTCAGCACACACAAAAGCAGATGAGGATTAGGTTTTAAACAATCCCAGGAGAATCAGAGAGTGTAAGAGGCCAAAACTATTTTAGTTCTCTGAAAACAGAGCAAAAATGAAAGTCATCACAGGGAGATGAACTTGTGGTCATATTGAGTTCAATTACTGAATTCCACACTGATGTTAGGGGGTTACTGGTAGAAGGTGATGTTTGTGCTATATGACACCAGCACATAATCATTAGCTATAACACACCATTTCAATGCTCATGTTTGTTCAAAGATTCATTTTAATTCATTTTATTTTTCAGTGCCCTATTTTCCCAGTTGACAATTGTGATTGATAATTAACAAAACTCTGTTCTTACAAATACCTAGTGGTGTCCCTTTGGTTTTATCAATACTGTACAATACTTTGTGCAGTACAACACTTGTCCTCTTTCAGCAAGGAGGTTGACACAGATATAAATTGACATTCTAAAGTCTTTTTCTCAGCATTTATACACAGTAAAATACCAGCACATTCAGAGCCTGTAATCTAATATAATAAATTGCAAGTGTACCATCAATCTTTTGGTAGAAACACTTATTGCTCAGCTAGAAATAATTTAATAGTTTGTTATGGACCTGAGTGACTCACGTATGATTTAAAGCTGCACATAATCTCTAAAGTAATAGAACAGGAGTACAAACATAGTGTTCAGGTATAGAATGAGTAATACATATTGTGAAAAGTAAGTTATTTACATAGAAATAATCTACAGGTAAAATATGCATAGGCTTAAGAGAACTGCAGTATAACAAGGAAGCAATACATGTCATTTTTTTGTTATAGAAACTGAATGATAAAGCCCCCTTCATTGCTCATCAAAAGGAAATGAAAGGCAGTAGAGGAATTTTTTTTTTTTTTTTAAATAAAGAAATTGAGTGTTTCACGTTAGTTGCCAGGTAATCCCAAAATAATTCCATATGGGAAATCCAGTAAGTATTATCTTTTAGCATGTACAGGTAAGACCTATAGGTGGAAATTGTAGCTCTATTAGACCACCTACAATAGCAGGAGAAAGCAGGCAAAATGTGTTTGGGCACAAATTTGCTTGAGGCAAACAACTTCTCTTCCATGTCTGTTATGAGCTGCAAACTTCAAGGTTTGTCTCAAATTCCAACACTTGCTCTAAGTAGCATTATCGAAGTGGTCTAATATAAATGCAAACCTCATTTGCAAACCTTACCTTGCCTACGTCCTTCCATCACCACAGCTGCAACAACTGAACTGCTAAAGTTGTATACAGGTAGATGATTTCCAAGGGGGGAATAAAAGGGAAATTCTTAAGTACTTATGAACATTTATGATGCTTATCAATGAATGCCAGTACAATTATAAGCTTGCTTCTCTTCCTAGGATCAGGTTTAGCATCTACAAGGATCAGGAAACAGGTTTTGTATAGTTCTAGAGTTATGAGCCAAACTTCTGTACAGGCTATCATTACATCCTCCTTTACGTCAGCTGATTTTCTACATAGATCAGCTTCTATGACCTCAAGTACTGACAGATATCTCAGCACCATGACATCTTCAGAGCTTCATTTCTGCCTTTCTCTAAGGGACGATGACAGCTTTGTCAGTGTTTGATAAAGCTTCAATAAAACTTCATTTTGGGGAAATTATCCAGAGTATTTCCATTTCTACTTACAACTAAATGACAAATAGCAGGTGCATCCAGTGAGAACGTACTGGATTCTGTATTGTTTGCCTACCTGGAAAGGCTGCCTCACTCCTCCTTTCTCTTTCAACACCAGGACCCTGCCCTCTCAACATCCCATCCTAGTTCTGAAAGCACCTTATGTCTCTTTCTTGTTCCAGCAATTTCTTGTTCCACACAATTAAAGAAGATGGTGAAGCTTCAGCCACTTATACCCTTCAGTGCAAATTGCATGGTGAAGCTTCTTAAAAGTTTTTTATTTCTTATATTTCCAAAATAAGATTAATTCATGATATAATCACTCAGAATTTTGCAATCACTTTTGTTACCAACCTGATCTACCTCTAAAGGAATGGAACTTATAATGAAAGATTTAAATAGATGCAAATTAATTCAGTGCTGAGCTCTTCTTTTGCCCCTTTGTACCTCCTACTACCCTCCTAGTTTGTTATATTTATTCATAATCTGCACATGGGTTATGAATATGGGTTATCTGAATGATTTCAAGGTCACATATTTCAATAGCCGATATCTGGGTCATTTCAGGATAGTCAATAAAATCTGGCCATTTTTCCCACTGGTTCGATATTGAGGGATATTTTCTGCTAGAAGCAACTGGATCTTGTATACATATAAAACCTTTCCATCCATCTGAACAAATATACTCCACTACATTTGCAGAAGTATTGTGATTATTGAAACACAATAATTAGTATTACAATATTACAATTCAATAGATTGGATAAATCTAATCAAAATTGAAATGTGAAAAGAAAAATGCAGTCAAATGATTAGATGACTGATGACTGGGGTTTAAATTATGCCAAATGCCACATCATTAAACATTAAATGTAGCTAATATATCCAAGGTCATTTTTTTGTGAATATAAATATAAATCTAAAAAAAAATATTAAAAGGATAAATATCTAACTACTGCATAATACTTACAAAGTTTTGGTTTGCCAAAATCTGTTTTCCATATCAACTACTAATCATTATATATATGCATAATTAATGTTTTCATTCTTTTATTACAAAAAGCCCTTCAGTGTTATACATTCTACATCATGTATTCTATGTATAGAAAAATAAGTCCTTAATATTCATAAAAATGATCTGTAATGTCAGGGTTGAGTTACTATAAATTGTCATTTTAAGGTAACTCCACCCAAGACACCATTAAGGGATAAGACTGTAATAATAATAATAAGGAATCCATACATACTAAGTACTGTTAGGAAAAACACAGCAAGGATCAGCCATCCAACAACAAAACAATCCTATAAAACAAATAAATCAGTAGACCAGTTTTTATTCTACTTGCTTAAAACTTTTCCTAAGCAATAAGTTTTACAGCTGCAGAACACATAACACCCCTTTAAACAGCCTCCCATCTATAACCAGATACAATGTCTCTCCAGAGTCTGATATGAAAAGAAACGAGATACTGCAGGTATGTATTCATAGTCTTCGCATCACATGAACTTAACAGCAGTGGAAACACTAAATAAGCCAAGACACCAAGGAACCTAGAAAGTTGTTTCTAATTTAACTAGTTAGCAAAGTATGACCGTGCAATTGGATTTCTGATTTACACCAAGAGTAGGCACACACTGACAAATGCTTAAAGAGGAGCAGAATTGTATTATTCATCATACATCACACAGATTTAATGGCTTTTAATGACCAGCTTCATGTCACAAAAATATATTTATGTGATGTGTGAGAACACGTATCCTCACAGCAAAACGTGGTGTTTATAGAGGAAAAGATCTTGACCCTACTGCACATGTTCCCTCCAGGAGAAAGAAAGAAAACATATCTGGAATTCTTTACATAAAGAAACAAAAGCCAGTATAAAATTCTGAAATAAACCCCACCCTTCTGTTTGGCATTCATTCTTCCTCGTTCCTTTGTCCACTTCTAGTCTCAGATACAATCAAAGTGATTAATATACAAGAGGAACCTCAGGGCAAATGTGCTCAGTTGATAGCAAAGACTTGCTGAAGTCAGTGCTATTCAGATTTCAAACTTACATCAAGCTGTGGATTGGCCCTGGACAGATTATCTCCAGAGAGTCTCTGCTGGACAACATCATGCTTTTTTTCTGTGCTTGATGGTTTAGACTATGATTACTGGAGAACAGAAAAATGCATACCTCAAAAGGTGGCTGTTATTTCATCCTGAATGCTTTCTATAACTGTAGCCTTCTTTAGCACTGCCAAAGCATTACATCTCTCACAAAACCAGGAGACAAACTTTAAAGAAGGTCAGCCTGTACTTTAGGATAATTCTCCTTACCTTGATATCCATGAAATATTTACTTTAGAAATATACCTACCTCATGTTACCAGTACCAAAAGATTTATATTTATTTGCATTACTTATACATACATTAAAGTATAGTGCTGGCATCAAAAAAGAAAGAAAATCATGTAATACCTTTACTTTTACCTATGGATTTGGTGAAATGGTTCCATGAAGAAAGCATTTCCAGACAAAAAGAGAATAAAGAAGGGGAGAGAAACAACAGTAAGAGTCATGAGTATATGTAAATGCAATCGTATCTGAACATGAAGAGACAAAGTATAAGGTAAGTGTCTGAAGACAAATGGAGGTGCAATCAGTGTTGGATTAGGGACTGAGTTTATTTTTTTTTCCAATCATGTACATGCAGAGAAACACAGAAATAACCCATGCTTACATAAGAAAGAGTGACACAAAAGTAACATGGACAATGGGGTAGGAGGGAAAAAAACCACACTGATTTCATTAAGTTGCAAAATTGTACTCTCAGCATTCCAGAAGCCAGGAGCAGGTGCTTTCTGCACATTTCCAATCAGCCATGCATTAATGTAAATGAACTCTTCAATGTGTACAATGTGACAAGCTGAATATCTTCTTTCAGAAGCTATCTGAATAGTGCTCTTGCGCTTCAGCTATTGTTTATAGAATCACCCATAACAGTATTTTCTGATAAATACGTTAAATTTTCTTAATCACCTTATTTCTCTCACCTCTTTTCAGTTATTGGACTGCGAGAGGGGGAGCTGAGGAGGCAGGAAAGACAAAAGCTCACAAAGCAAACGAAAAATAAAAAAAATGAAATAAGAAAAAATGTGACCAAAACCACGTGTTTATTCGCAGCCAAAGACAGCTTTCAAGCATTTTGCCCATCTTTTGCAGGGATGGATTCAAAGCAGCTACAGAACAAAAAGAAACAATGAAAGCAGAGTGGAAAAGGAACAGAGCCCATACCTTGGTCGCCCATCATCAGGTGCGCCAGACCTTGAAGGGAAACAAGAGCACAGTCAGCAATGAACAAGGGAGCACGGGAAGGTGGTGTTGTCACAGTGACAAAAATGTTTTGTGACAGGCATCTGTTTCCTATGAGATGTCTGTATCACAGAGGAAATCAAAGAGCATTTTTCAACCACTGGTTGGAATGCTTTGGGCTACGAGAAACAGAACTGCAATTCAAACACTGGGTGCTGTTTTATTGTGTATTTCTTCTGTGCAGTAGTCAGGATGACAGAAAGTAATAAAATGCTTTCAAATCCAACCAATTCCTTTAGTATTCCATCTGTCTTTATCGTATTTCGATTATATTGCTTTGAACGCTTTGCTGGGAGGACTTCCTGTCCTCTACTCATGAAATAACATTAAAAACCTGGAGAAGTTTAAACCTGAAAAATGGGCTGGGTCTGATCTTTTTCCCCTCACAAAAATGAGCATTTCAGGTAATTAAATAAAATTTCTTCATCACATTGAAATGACAATGCAAAGGATGTCTCTTTATTTGTGTGAAACGTGCGAGTAGAATGAATTTATTCCAAAGAAGGCAAATTATTACATACGCAATATAAAATACAGAGCAATAAAGAAAATTTAAGTGACAACTTCTGAAGCTACTTCATAAATCTGTGAGAAATAGATTTTGCTTTATATTCCTCTTGCAAGATGAAATCCAATCATACCAGTATAGGTCTAGTGACATTTCAAAACCGATGCCCAAAATGATAATCACTCAGTCAGAGCCAAATTTCATTACTCTTCAACTAAAATTACTCAGCTTTTTAAATTCAAGATAATAAAATGATACTAGAATACTGTGATGTAGTGAGAACATTTTTTTCAAGAAACATGAAGGTTTTTCACATATCTATTTTTAAAAAAATAGGTTTATTCTTGTTAAACTGAGCTGGTTTAGGATCCATTTTAGAAGTTATTAACTGATCATGTGTTAAGTGTGCTCCTTTTCTGCAACAACTATAAAAAAGGATACATCTTTTTCTTATTTGCAATTAATTCACACAAAAAAAATGTGTGCAATAAAATATCCTGTCCTTTCTTGGAAAGCAGACTTCCTAGAGAGTTCCTGTAATTTCTAATTCACAAAGAAAATTAGGTGCATGAGTGACTCACGTACTTGGGAAGAGTTCAAAGAAAATGTTGCTGACTGCAATCAGTCCTAAAGGATTCATATCTTATCAGTTTCAAATCTCAAGTGATGCTCCAAATTGGCTAACAATGGTTTTGCTAAACAGTACTTTCAAATGTCTCCTCTTTTAGGTGCCAACTTAAATTGAAGGGCCTGATATGCCCTGTCTCCCATGCAATAGATTCTGTTTCCAACTACAGTGTCCTGCAGCTGGTGGGATAACTGGGGGCTTACAGCGATGTAAATGAAAGCTGAGTGGGATCCTGGAGGGATGCCTGCAAAGCATTGCTTGGGAAGCATCACACAGCTGTGCTGCAGTTCCCAGATGGTGAAAAAGATCAGAAATGTTTTCACACACATTCTTTCTCTTTAAGTGCTGCTGCAACCAAGAGTCACAGAGAACACATGAAGTATAATGATAATGGTTAGGATTAACTCTTTTAATGATGAATGCTTGGATCCTTTGCTGCATGGCCCTCTGGAAGTATTAGTCTCTTCACATGATTATTTAACTTGTCTTACGGCTTTTAACCTTTGTGTAGGCAACTATAGCTAAGCACTCAGAGACTTTTGACTTGGCCTTAACCCTATTCGACACAGGAAAGGTGAAACTGATTGAATGTGACATCTTTTTCTTTAGCAAAATGTGGCTTTTCAGCAGGTACTTTATGTGAGCTCTTTCAGGTATGAAGCAAATCACTGTCATGTGTTCTACAGGAGTGTAAAGAAGGTAATCACTTACTAGCTTGTACTGAAATATGATCTTCATAGCTATAAGGATCTAAATGCAAGGCCAGGAGATTGCCACTAGCAACCACTTTTGCTAAAATGACACATGAGATTGGTCAGTTCTAAACAGCAGATTCTTACATAATTTAAAAAAAACTCCAAACATAAAGGCAAAAGTGGCTTTTGAAAACACCATAGAAACCACTCAAAATTTAAGAGTAGCATCTAAAGTGCTGTTCAACTACAAAAGGAAGTCAAGTGAATGCAAGAAAATACACTGCTCAAACTGAATATCTATCAATTAAAAAAATGCAGTAGCGGTCCTCAAGATGCTGCATTTTGTTTGACTCTGTATGTTACTTGATTTGTGAAGCAAAATAGAGTTACTTATACACATAATGATATTCACCTTATTGTACATTTTTGCAATCTATGCATGAAGGCTATGGAGGAGTAAAGAATTACTATGACTCTGCTTATGCACTCTGCAGAGTGGTTTAAAACAATAATAAATCTACCATGATAACACTCACTGCTTGATTTTCAAAATGACATCCTGTTTATAACAGAGATCACCACAATGGACAGTCATAGGAAGTTCTAGCCTTAACCAGCTAGGTACAGGCATACAGTACATTGAAAACATTCACTTGAGCACCGTAACTTCCTAAGTGGAATAATAAAAGCCTTTTCTTTGTGAATTAGGAATTCAAGATTTAGTAGGAATGTCCTATGTGTGACCAACTCCATCTTTATACTGAACTTGGCTCTGAAAGGAGAGAGCTCAGGGCACAGAATTGGATAGTGGAAGAGTGTATGAAGATAGGATATTTTCATAATTTGGTGTGTGAATTCCATGCAGAGCATAGGCCAAAAGAAAATTTAAACACAGTAAGCCTAAATAAAACATTTTTAACCCTAGCAAAATTTTAGTAAAATGAATAAAACTTAGTCATTTCATACCAGCTGTATATACAAATTTAACTCTGTGAATACTATAACCTTCTATTGTCTTATGTGAGATGCTCAGATATCACAGAAATCCAACACGAAAAATTATATCACAGTTCCCAGATAGTGCTTTGGATAGACATTCTCTTTATTACTACATCCTGTGTCACTTTAATGTATGCATAAGTATCCCAACCTCTGTTGGAATAAATTTAAGGTTGCAGTTTTAAGAATTAGATTCAGGTAAAGTCTGATTTAACTGTTACTGTTATCCAGGCTTTATCTCATACTGCTGTGCATAAAAGAATGCGTAAAATGAAATTGAACCTCCTTATCTAGTTATACTGATCCTAATTCACATTTGAGACTCATGTTGACACCAGTAAGAGTTTTATGCAAAGATCAAATATAAGATTAGCTACTTATTTCTATGTTTTTATGTTTTTCAGTTATAATTCCTATCCCAGTGGTGTTGAATACATTTTTTAATTTTACAATAAAGAGAAAATCATATTGATATGTATGTGTGTGACTGTACACAATTAAAGCACTGGAATTGCTTTAATTTTCTTTCTCCTACTGGTAACATGTATTTTAATAAAATTATATGTGCTAAATCTGAGCATCTTTGCCCTTGAGTGTGGTATCATGAAGAAATGCAGTATCAATACTTCCAGGGTTTTTTTAGAAAATGACCACTGAACAGGCTGGCAGTGGCCCATGGTGACTTGAGTACTGTATGAATTACAGGACCCTGAGTCAGCATCCTGCCAGGGCACGGACTCTGCATATAAGTCAGCTTACTAAGTCCTTGATTTCAAAAAAAAAAAAAAATTAAATGAATATGAAAGATTAAGTTATTGCTCAGTTTAGACAAATAAGCTCATTTCTCAAATAGATAATCACTTATCCCATATGCAAAGACTGAGCCCAGACAGACTTTTAAAAGTAACTGTACATAAAAATGCACCTGCAGCTTTTGGCCAATAAGCAAAAAGAACTAGTGACTCCCAGCAGTAATTGCTCTGTGAGGCATATTCTGTACATTTAAATCTATGATACGTGTACATATATATATATATGCACACAATATGTTTTACTGGCTAACAGACATACTTACCAACAGTCAGGCTAGATGGTATTGTGCTTTAGATTCCACTGCCCTGTGCCATACTTTCTTTAAAGGGACTCAGTTACATACCAACATTATTATTACAAATACATGCTGCTTCTTTAACAGTGTCCAAAAGGCAGAGTGCATTATATTGAAAAGTTAGACAGAAAAATGTTTTTCCTAACACATTGTGCTGTAAAGAATAATACAGTGTGCAAGACTGGTAGTATTAAAGAGAAAAGTGCTTTCCATTTTCCTAAGCAATTAAAACACAGGTATTTAACATGCATTACATTCTTATGAGGAAAGTTTATGCTCCACACTGATGAAAAAAATAGTTTCTTGAAGTGTTTTTCATACAGAACATGAGAAGAAATCAGTCCTTCTGCAAATCTCCTGAATGATTTGGAGGATGAGATCAGTCATACGAGTATAAAGCCCATTGTTTCAATGGGGATATTCTGAAATTACACTACTACAGCCAAGATTAAAATGGAGCCTTGTGTTCTGTATGGAAAAAGAAATCACACTTATTTAATACACTTGTATACCTTTATGGGTAAGAAAATGTAACTTACCGTTCTGAATGTTATGCGTACTTTTATAACATTAAGCAGAAGGGGAAAAAACCACTAAACAGAAGGAAAAAACAAGAGCTTAGGAAAATAAGGTAGAAAGCACCCACCTTCCACATAGTTGTCTTCTGTAAGCACATAACAGGGAAGGAGAGAAAAGGAAAACATTCATTAAGCAGCATGCAGACTGGTACTTGCCATTGCATGTCTTCATCATGCAAGGCATCAAACACAACATGCAAGTGCTCCATTGCTACAATCCAGAGGGAAAAAACAAAAGCACCAGGGAAGCAGTGTTGCCTCTATTTAACAAAATTTACATGATAAGACATAAAACAATACTGTTCCTTGAGTGCAACAATCGTACAGGATTTACTGCATCTCTTGTAAGTTCAATTGTTATCAGTCATTCATAGGAGGATCTTCTTGTAAGACTTTTATAACTACATATATTAAAGCCATCATTTGTGATAGGGATTCTAAGTTAATTCACTTCTACCTTCCTACTCTGACTTTTCCTCAATGACCTCTATGAGGTAGACAATTTTAAACAGATCAAACAAGTTAACTTAAGTTTTAAAATATGCTGTGATGATCTTGCCACTGGCAGTGTGGCTGATCTGGTACTCATTACTGAGGCACTCACTCTGGTTGTTCAATCAGATCTCCAAATCCAATGTGGGAACGCTGTCACTTAAGCTGGGTGGAATAACTCAGAACTGTAGGATCACGTCCCACTGTGTATGTCAGCATCAGAAACTTCCTATCCTAAAAAATCAAACAATTCTCGCCTTGCACAGCTAGCAAAGGCCACAGATATCTCGGGCATGTGTTCTGCCCCCAGAACTATGATTCTATGATTCCATAATTAGATCAATTGTCATTTGCCTAAGTAAAGGCTGCTATCAATAAGCAACAGAATCATAGAATGATTTGGGTTGGAAAGGACTTTAGGAACATCCAGTTCCAAACTCCCTGCCATGGGCAGGGATGCCTTTCAAGGGAGCAATAATTTTGTCTTTTATCCCTGGTCCAACATCAGTACAGGGCAAAGGAAGAAAGTTTCCCTCAAAGCCTACAGAGTGGGAGGTAGCTAGTAATTAATCCTCAGCTAATGAATTGGAGACAATTTAAAGTTAAAAAACAGGCTCAATGTCCTAGTATTCATGGCAGACTCTGTATCTCTCAGCTCCTCCCCTGGATAGGTGATTTTGAGGGAGTATGTCTCGGTTACTCATTATGATTTTGACTGAGGAGAGGACAGGAAAGAGTACAAAGATATCTCAGAGGAGAGAGAAAATGGGAGGGGTAAAACAACAAAGGAAAAACAACACAGAAGTCAAGGGGACGGACAGTGTGAAACCAACAAAGAAATAGGGAAGGGTGACAACGTGGCAGTCTGGCTGTTGGGGAAGCTCTCTTCCTCCAGCATGTGCCGTCTCCACTAACACTCACTGGGAGCAAGCACTCAGATGCAATTGCAGATTGAAGCCCAGTTCTGTCATTACAGGTCACTACTTTTGGAGCCTTCCTACAGGAAAATAGCTTTTCATGTGACCATTAAGAAATGCAGTCTAAATTAATTTGTATATATTGTAAAGCAGAAATCAATAAAACCAGTTACACAGAACTGGGCTCAATGATACCTCTTAAGCACAGTAATTTCTTGCCAGAATGCATAGTTTTTCGTGACAAAAAGCCTCTATAAGTTAAAGCCACAAACAGTGCAAAATCTCATCATAAATAGATAGTATTCCAAGAAATAATTTTATGCTTACCACATTAAGTATAATAACTGCTCTAAACGATGAATACTAAGGGTTCAAGTCTCTCAGTGTTTAATTGAAGTGCTCGTAAGTCAGACCAGATAAAGTTATTTGCCTTAAGATATTATAAATCACCTTTTCCATGCACACATTCTAAATTTAGACTTTTAAAATCTCACTACCCAAAATATTAGTTTTCTATGAAAGTGCAAAGGGTTCATACTGTTTCATGCATTTAGGAAAAGAAGAGGCTGAAAAGACAAAAAAAAAGAGACAAAAAGCAGTATGCCAGTTGTGAGTAAATACTGGAAGAGCAGCAAACTGGATAAAGTTCACTGAGAAATTGTAAAAGAGCCAATTTCACAACATAAGATATTGTGCTCTACACACTGTAAATTACAGTGATTTGGGGGCTATTATAAATAGCTACTTCTAGCTAAACTCTTCTGGAAGAGCCATCTTTTAACTCTATAATGTCCAGTCTTAATGTACAAAACCCTCAAAATGTAATGGAAAAGAAGTAAGTTATTTCAGCAGAAGAAGAACTTCAGGCTCCCTCATCTACTCCTGGATACCACACGGTTGGTACACTACAATAACAACATCCTTTTTTGGTGGTTTTATTTACCTTAACACATCTAATTAAACCAAACGTGATTGTGCTAAAATGCCACTTTGGTTGCTCACAATGTCAGTCAAAGGGAGGGTTCTAAAAATGACATCACAGTCAGCATCAGAGAGTAAAACCTGTCTGGTTACAGGGTTTAGCATACTCTGCGTTATATTACGGGCCCTGTTCCTAGCAGGGAATGGCATATCTTTTTTGATGACTGTCACCAGGAAGGTTAACACTACCTGAGTCTGATGATTAAGCCTGATTGATTAAACTTTTAAGTGACAATAAATTAAATTGTCAAAACATTTTGAATTAAGTGACATTGGAAATGCTGAATTCCTGCTCTGTGGATAGAACAGCATATATAGCCCAACTCCTGTGCACTAGCAATGAGTGTTCATTCTTCCATAGTTCAACAATCTTGAACAGTTCTGCAATTTAAGAAAAAAGATAGTTAAGCTTGTTCATGGTACTTGACAAGGGTTTTACTTCGGATTAGTGTTGAGCATTATTATTTGTTTAAGGTGGGTTTTTTGTGATGCCTGATACATTTCCATATCTCTAACGCTTTACTTGACTTCCCTGATATACATTTTCTTAGCACATCCTCTTCTTATAAGCAGGGACAAAAAAGTCAGAAGATCCAAATTCTAATTTTTCTTTTGATTTCCTTTGCTTAGAAGGAATTGGGGTGTGGAACTTTCAAAAGCCGTGTATACTATAAACATCTTAGTTTTGCAGTTTGGAAGGCACAGTTTTTCCTCATTTACTTCAGTAGTAACTGAACTTATGGCATTACAGTTGCACTAGAGTACAGTATGCAGCAGGAAGAGAGCAGAGACATATTAAACATTTCTGTCATTGCTGATGATTTAGCCACCCATAGTCCGAATTTACTCACGTTTACATTCATCCACCCTGGAGGACCTCATTTCCTATGGAGTAGCTCTGTTGGCATCAGTGGAACACGAGGCTTTCAAAACCCAAAGTGCCATCTCCTAGCTGCTGTAGGCATTGGTACAGAACAGCTCACAACCACTTCTTCACCCACGCATCATACCAGGGATTTTCACCAGTGCACAGCCCAAGGATGGGACAAGAGGCTAAAATGGATTGTCAGTGCAACAGTGGAGAACAAAATGGCCTTACAACCTCCACTAGCAACCATGACTTCCTCAACAGCACTCTGACTTTTAGTGGGTGTGAAAAGTCCTCTGTTTCCATGTTTCACTGAGCTACTCATATGAAGAACTAGACAGGTCTTCATCCACTGCAAATGCTTATTTCCTACACCTTCCCCCATCCCATCCCAACGATACAAAATCACACTGCTAATTTCTATCTTTACAACCTAATTCCTTTGGCCAAATTCTGCTCTCAGCACTACTGATGTAACCTGTTGATTACACATATGGTGCCAAATACTCAGCTGATTTAAATCTGGTGTGACATGGTTAAAAGCAGTAGAACTACACCACTTGTGTAGGCTGTGAATCAGGCTTATTATCTCCACATGAACTGTCCCAGGCTGTCCCTATTGAGCTGAAAGCAGAATCTGCTCCATACTTTTTGCAGCAAAAGCCCAACCAATATTCATTATTTTAGCATATAATTATGATTCTGTGATTTTAAAACAGAACCATGCTTTTACAAGTAAATTTTAATAATTCAGAGCAGTTTTAATATTTGCTGATGATTCACGGAAACCTTGTTTTTTCTAAAAAAAA
>WAAB01020017.1:0-17109 GCA_013389865.1 Piaya cayana | reverse complement strand
AGTGGCTTAGGATACATTTTCAATACAGAAAGTATGAAAAGTTCATGATTTTGCTTTCACTTTCAGAAAATATTTTGCATTCTTTGGAGGTGCCGGAATTGTTGCTAAACATAATGAGATTAAGCAGCATTTTGAGAAAAGAGGCAGTGGCCCTCAAAAAGAGCTTTCATCTTGTACAGCTGTCTTGATCACTGATTTGAGCTTTTAATGATATATGTTAAATAATAAGAATATAGACTAGCAGTTTTCCTAATTATGTTTATGTCATCAGTATCAACACTGAGAAGGTTCTTGCCTTTCCTCCTTCCTCCCAAAAAATTGCTTCATCCTCAAACTCTCCCATCAGAATCAGAGGGACTGTACCCCTGAAAAAAAATGAAGTGTCTTTTCAGTGGTGCCCAGAGACAGGACAAGGGGCAACAGGCACAAAGTGGAACACTGGAAGTTCTACCTCAACATGAAGAAAAACTTCTTTAATCTGAGCGTGACAGAGCACTGAAACAGGGTGCCCCAGATAGGCTGTGGATTCCCTGTGGTACTCATAAATAAGGAAATAAGGAGAAAAAAAATTAGATGCAAATAGGAATGCCAGAGCAGGTGGAGGGAGAGGAATACCAAATAATGTGGCATGCTAAGTTCAGTTTATGAAGTGGACCACATGAGGGATGTCAGGTAAAACTGCTCATCCACTCACAGTCATGCTCACATGTATATGCACAACATCATCTGTGCCGTCAAATGACCCCTGCTCCCCTGAGATGGCAGAGTAGGAGTAGAGTTGTGGGGGGACACAATGCTGCTCTGAACCTGGAGCAGTTGTCAAGATCAGCAGGTGAAGGTCCTACCTCAGACACTCTGTGTCCATATCATGGCAGACAGTCCTGCAGAAATGCTCTGATCTCTGCTGTGAGGGAAACACTACGGGCAGACTTGTCAATCAGATCCATCCTTGATGAAATCATAACTCACTATTTCAGGTATTATTCTTCTACAACTTTTTATTCTCTGGCTAGTGTCAAGGCTCATTACACTCAATTTGTGTTTGTGAACTTGAAGTAGGGAAATTATTTCCAAAAACTTATCTCTATAAACCACTTGTAGAATTTAAGTCTCTCACTATTATAAGTGGGACCTAAAACAATGAACAAAACTGATGAAATATGGCAAACTGGAAATCAACAGTCAGATCAGAATCCAGACATGTGAAAGAAAATGGAAAAGCTTATGAGGCACCAGGGCAGTTTCTTTGGGAATGATAGCCACATTTGTCAAAAATCTAGTTATATATTGATTTTTTTTAACCTAGTTCATGCTGTTCTCAAAATGAGGCACCAAGTATGAAAAGTCATGTCATATCTACCACCACTGAAAGTAGGAAGAGCTTTTGAAAAGAGTGGAGGACATCTCACTGAGGCTGGAGGGTAATTAATATGAAAACAACACATTTCCTCTTTAGACCAATAAAGCATGTGACAATCAACAACAAAAAAGAAGTACTTGCAAATCACTTCTTACCTAAATAATCTAAGGAATTTGGAAATAAAGTAATCTTTATGGTAACTCTCTTCTGAAATTTAAGTTCAAATTCACCATGATTTTTGGTATTATACAGGTTTCCTATTTGTAGATAGATCTTAGGGCAGAATTTTAGACTGAAAGACAATGAAGGGTAACAGTCTCTTTTATATTACACTGATCTACTCTCGTAAATTTATGCTGATCTTTCTGAACTAAGCACATACTGTACTCATTTTAGGATAATAACAATATGAAAACCTAGTCTCTGATAATTAAAATAGCAAGAGGAAAGCAGGAAAAATGCAGAAGAACCTCCAATTAATTCTAAATTGAATGAAAGTGTGTGTGTGTGTGTTTGTGTTTTTCTGCTGGAAGTAAGATGTATTTAAGGTATTTATGATTAAAGCATGATTAGATGATAATATGTATTCCTGATATAATTTTTGAAATTATTTTCAACTGACCATTACAAAATTACTTCAGAAAGTTTTCCATTTACATTGATTCAGACATCTAACTGCAAATAAGCAAGGAAGTGCCTTGTTCACATCAGGTATGACTATACAGTACATTTTAAATGCTGATGTGATTAGGGCTTGAAAAGTCTCATCAGTGTTTTCCATGTGGGGAACATCTGTAACAACATGACCACAGGAACCTTTACTCTAGTTTAAATAGTATACAGATTTTGAAGGAAAACCATATTCCAAAAAGAGTGGAATCTCAGCATTTCTTCTAAAGACAACTAATTATCACAAAAGTTTCAAACTGTTTAAAAATACTAAATTCAGAAGCTTCAAAGAGAATATTTAGTCCTTTCAGGGTAAACATCATTAAAATTCAATAGCATCCCCTCAATAAGTCAGCAAACTAAAATTATATTTTAAATTAACAATATATATGTATGTAAATCTGATAAAACACTTTGAAGAACACAAAAATTAAATAAATACTGAAGTCTGTGTATTTTGGGAAAAGAAGATTCTATAATTTTATTCCTTCTGTATCATTTAGGTACATTTTTCATTCTTTTCCCACTTGTAAAAACTGCTGAATGTAGTTGTGATAAATGAATATTTATATGTGTCATTAAGGATTTAAACTAAACTAATTTTAACAGACTAATCAGATGTATTGATTCTTGTATCATGACCGAAATGACATTGATTTATGATGTTCTCTTGTTTTCTTTTTAATTGGTCTACCAGACACAATTTTAACTTTCTATTTTTGTTTTAGACTCAGTATTAAATATTGAATTAAGAAATATTTTTCATATGTTTGCATGATATGCATCTACAGATGGGGGAGATTTGGTAAAATTTGCTTATAAATTACATCATTGTCATAAAAAAAAAAAATCTTCCACCTCAAGTGTGTCTAGGCTTGTCACAGCAGAATTTAAGCCACTAACACTTCTATTTTTCATCNGAAAGAAAATGGAAAAGCTTATGAGGCACCAGGGCAGTTTCTTTGGGAATGATAGCCACATTTGTCAAAAATCTAGTTATATATTGATTTTTTTTAACCTAGTTCATGCTGTTCTCAAAATGAGGCACCAAGTATGAAAAGTCATGTCATATCTACCACCACTGAAAGTAGGAAGAGCTTTTGAAAAGAGTGGAGGACATCTCACTGAGGCTGGAGGGTAATTAATATGAAAACAACACATTTCCTCTTTAGACCAATAAAGCATGTGACAATCAACAACAAAAAAGAAGTACTTGCAAATCACTTCTTACCTAAATAATCTAAGGAATTTGGAAATAAAGTAATCTTTATGGTAACTCTCTTCTGAAATTTAAGTTCAAATTCACCATGATTTTTGGTATTATACAGGTTTCCTATTTGTAGATAGATCTTAGGGCAGAATTTTAGACTGAAAGACAATGAAGGGTAACAGTCTCTTTTATATTACACTGATCTACTCTCGTAAATTTATGCTGATCTTTCTGAACTAAGCACATACTGTACTCATTTTAGGATAATAACAATATGAAAACCTAGTCTCTGATAATTAAAATAGCAAGAGGAAAGCAGGAAAAATGCAGAAGAACCTCCAATTAATTCTAAATTGAATGAAAGTGTGTGTGTGTGTGTTTGTGTTTTTCTGCTGGAAGTAAGATGTATTTAAGGTATTTATGATTAAAGCATGATTAGATGATAATATGTATTCCTGATATAATTTTTGAAATTATTTTCAACTGACCATTACAAAATTACTTCAGAAAGTTTTCCATTTACATTGATTCAGACATCTAACTGCAAATAAGCAAGGAAGTGCCTTGTTCACATCAGGTATGACTATACAGTACATTTTAAATGCTGATGTGATTAGGGCTTGAAAAGTCTCATCAGTGTTTTCCATGTGGGGAACATCTGTAACAACATGACCACAGGAACCTTTACTCTAGTTTAAATAGTATACAGATTTTGAAGGAAAACCATATTCCAAAAAGAGTGGAATCTCAGCATTTCTTCTAAAGACAACTAATTATCACAAAAGTTTCAAACTGTTTAAAAATACTAAATACTAAAAAAATTCTTCCACCTCAAGTGTGTCTAGGCTTGTCACAGCAGAATTTCAGCCACAAACACTTATATTTTTCAGTTTGATACTGATTGACAGGGTTTGTTAGCTGTGTCCTTGTTTTTCAACCTTGATAATATATTGTGCCAGCGGATTTTTTTTTCTTTGCAAGAAGTTGAATTCTCTGAAATGCAAACTCTTCTTTTTTTCCTTCCTGGGTGAATTTGACTGATTTCTTTGTTTGGTGAACACTACACAAAACACTGAAAGTACCATAATTTTTCTTTTTATTTAGGAGTTAGCTGTATTTTTGTAAGATGTGAAAGAGAGTAAGTGATAGCAAAAGTTGTTGGAGGAAAGAAAACAATTTCAGCTCTTCAATTAATCTGATAAATTGATAACTTCTGACTTTTTTTCTTCTGCTCTGGATCTAGTGTATTGTTCCAAAACATTGACATTTGAAGTTGCTAGATGGAACCTCCTTTCTCTGGTGATTGTCTTGTCAAAGTTTCCTAATTCGTAACAGATGATCAAAACATCGCAACAACTCTGCTCTTATCTTCTAAGTGCTGCTAAACTTGATTAACAATATAATAATTATTAGCTAATCTCTCTTCCATTATTTTGTGTGATTTGTCAGTAATGACTGTTGCATTTATTCTACCCAGATGTTTGTACCACCATATCTCTTTTGTTTTTAGGGATGTTTGATGCAGGAGTGTATATACATACATATGGAAAATGTAGTGGAAGGACTAAAATAAGAAACAGTGTCACTGGCTAGTTCATACAGGCAATGTGGTCCATGTGGCCAGCCCTTGCTCTTCATCAACAGGATTGTTCTTTCCTCTTGTATACTCAAAGTGATTAGAGATGGATACAACATCCTTATTGATGCCAGATGCTCTGTGACACTGCAGGGAGCCCATGTGCCCTGTAATTCCCAGTCTGGCTGGGATTAACAAGAATCCTCTTTGCATTTAGCATAGAGCCTAATGTGATCAGCCATATTTTTCCCTTGATGATCCTGCTCACCTACTGCCAAGCTATCTCATTAAGCCATTCACTGGCAACTTTTCCTTTCTCTCCAGCTCTACAAGCTGCTATGTTATGCTATGAGCTTCATAAATGAATGATATGAGGAAAAAGAGGTTACTCAAGGTCAGGTGGAGGACAGAGTCTATGATGACTCTGGAGTATAGCATTTCTCTTTCTCTAGGAAGTTGAGGTATGTTTCTGAAGGTGCTAGATAGAAAACCCTTAAGCGAGTAGAAATGGTCATTGTTTTCCTTCACTGATGAGGTCATATGTCTTAATTTAGAACTATTTGTATCACTTTTTTTTCTCAATATGCAAAAGTTGTACTCAATATGAAAATGTTGGACAATTTTGTGTGATTCAGGGTGAGAAAGGTTTAGATACAACCTACTTCAGACTTGACTGCTTAGGTGAATGAAGAACTGTCTCAAAAGTCTTTTTAGTTTTGTCTAGGGTGGGGACACAAGTGTTTCTTTTTAGATTCACACTTAAAGGCAGCATGATGTGAATACAAATATGAGGGGAAGACCTACTGTTCTTTCTGCTCACATAGTGTCATATATGACTTTGGATACTAAGTAACATGAAATACACTATGTACCCTTAGGTTTTCTTTTTGGCATTACAGTCAATCAACTGAACAAGTTATTTTAAGGCTTTGGTAGTAAAAAAAAAATAAACAAACCAAAACTAATCAAAGAAAAAAAATCCCCCACAAAAGTCTCCCCAAAAACTATCAAAACCACCAAATGAAGCCCAAACTTCACCTAAACTCAGGGCAGCAATTCAACACAAAAAGCAGTTAATATACCAGTGTTCAATGTGACTGTGGCTTTCATTCACCAGAGGAGTAAACAATGCACTGGAATTGATATAGGCTTTTCAGTTTGGTAACTTAGCTACATGGAATTCTGTAATCACTTTGGGAACACTAGCTATATGTATTTACGTGTATGTACTAGTTATGTACCAACACAAACGTTGGTATAAGCAATATTTATAGTGATCTTCAATTCACAATCACACAGTCATCGATTTCCTTGCTATAGACCACCGTAGAATCTGAACTGCCTACCTTCATTTTCAACTGTTGTGTACCATCACACCTAACTTCTGGTACTGGGAAACCTGTGAAAGTGTGAAATTTTGTAGGTACATCCCAGACTCTACACTGAATTTCAAGAATCTCATTCTGTTATACAGAATTGTAGTATTGCTTTGGAAAATATTAAATGGTTTGTTTCTAGTAACATAAGTATCTTGGTATGTTATCAAAACCAAATTAGAGTCCTGAGGCTAGTGGTCTGTATGATATGATCACAATCTGGAGGAAACTAACCAGTAATTTTCAGGCACTCAGAGAATGCAACCACAAGATTAGTTTTAATGCAATACTTTATCCTGTGCTTCAAGACCAGTGCAGTATTGAAAATGTACATGAATCCTCATTTTGGGGTTTCACACACACCATGGTCCCTGCTGCAAGACAGCAATCACCCACTTACATCAACAGCATTTTTAGTTGTGAGTAGTTAGTAGAGTAAGTGTTGTGGTCAGTTGTGGACTATCTAAAACAAGAATAGGAGCTGTTACTGAAGGAAGTTTTGGGCAAAATGTGTAATTCTACTAGCTTGCCAAGCCTGAGAAGAAATACAAGTAAAGGCATAAGCTCTTTTGCCTTTCTTCTTTTAGAATGTGGTCTCTCCTTTGCTTCATTTTCATGTATTTTGCATTATCATACCCAGATTCTCCAGATGGGGTGCTGCATTACTGTAACCAAAGCATGTGTTCTACTATAACCTTTTCAGAATAAACTACTAATGCTTACAGCAATGAAAGTTAAAAAATTAAATTAAAGAAATCAGTCAAAACAAGAAGATCTGTATAATAGTCTACCATCCTGACAATGTTACTGTTCTACTATAGACTGATTTCCAGGCTCTCAGCTTATCTTGCCTGATTACACATAACCTCTCAGGAACATAATCTCTCGAGGTGCTATGGGAGGGACTTCAGCACTGTCAGTACTGAAAGTGTTGCTGTATGCCCCAAGCTATTTAACCACCAAGAAAGTGTAGCTTTTTCTTTAGTAGCAACATTAACAATCCAACACTTTTTGTAAGTCTAGGCTGCCTCAGCAGTTGTAGTTGTCAAAGTGTAGCAGCTGTGATCATAGCATCAAGAAAGTGAAAATGGAAAGTCTAATGGTACTATTCTTGTAGTCGAGTTGAGATATGGTTAGCACAGGCATCTGGCTGCATTGAGGCAGTCCATTTTGAGAGACATTCAAGATTCCAGCAGCAATTCCCCTTTGTTCCTCTTTCAGCTTTCTGTAGCCAGTTTGTCTGCTGGTTTGTAATTGGTAAATTCATCTTCTGTCACCCCTATAGCTCTAAGGACCACATAATGACCATGTATCATTGTGTCTTTTCTAGATGACATCGAATAGAGAACTTCCTACTCATCTGATGTCCAGGGAAGGGTGGATGAAGTTGTAGTGGCAACACTGTGAATCTGTTGTGTCTGTGCTGCTGCTTTTCAGATTGTGGTGTGTACAGTCTTGTATGGTACTCTTAGTAACCTACTACTAGAGTACATGCTAATACACAATTAAATTGGGCATCCTTAGTTTTCACTTGTTTAGGGTCCAGATGGTTATAAATGATCTATGGAGAAGTACACTGACTTTGCTAAAAGCAGCTTACCTCCACAAATAAATATTTTAGGACATAGTATGGAGTCCTAAGGGAGAGAGAGGCAGTCTGGTAGAACTGGTGGTACACAACTTTTCATGTAAGATCTCTATCACCTGCCATGTTTGGACTGGATTATACGAGCTGTTGTGGATGTTACTGAGAAATGCATTGACAGTGATATACCACTGCTGGCATGTACTATTGTAGACCTGGATGGTAACATAGCTTGCCTATCATGTGAAAATAATTTCCATCTGTTTTATGATTCAAAGTACTCATTAAAATATTACAGCTTCCTGTTTTCATCAAGTATGTAGTATTTCCCACTCCCTACTTGGAGAAAAAATAGAAATGTTTATAGTGATGGGGACTTTCTTAGGTGCAAGAAATTCCTGGTAATATCTGAAGGAGAGGAGTTGAATCCAGGAAAGAATTTTCCTTGATTGACATACTGAAAATCAGTAGAATGAAGAAGGGAATGGCATATTGATGGGTTTTTTTCAGAGCAATGTTGTCTGGAATAAAGCAAGATTTTTCTTTTAAGAAGGCCAAGGATTTTGGACTTGCATTAAATCTATTTCCACTGGAAACTGCTCTCCTGTACATGGTGAGTAATCCTGTGGAGCTGGGGAAAAAAAAATCAAAACCAACCCCCCCTCTATTTCCATTAATAACTGAGTTGAAACACTTTCTTTATAATCTCACTAATAGTGTTCTGGAGAGTCATAATTTTAATTAATTGATAACTAAGTTACTTGATCCTTAAGATAATCTTTACTGATTCTGTAGCACTTTGAAAATTCAGTCAGTTTTCCAGAATTTGGTGAGGTTGAATGATATCCATCATTAATTAAATAACCTCCACCAGCATATTTTTAGTGCAGGATCAAAATTCTCAGATGTTTTTAATAACTCAGTACTTAATATAGCATAACATGCTTTTGATTGTGAACAGTTTCTAATTGTGAACATTATTATCATTGTTCATATTCAAAGAATCAATACGCTATACTTGTGTTGCCTGCTGGTTTGGATTTTCTTCAAAATCCATTCTCAGCTGGCTAGTTTACTGGCTGTTGTTCCAGATATGTTCTCTGTCTCCTTAAAATTATTTGAAAACCTTAAAACCAAAGCTCAAATTCAGTTCAACAAAAAGAGGTAGTCTGAAAACTGGCTATTCATGAACAGATCCGATTCCTCCTGCCCTGGGGATGGTGGCAGCTGTCAGAAGCAGGAAAGAAAGCCAAGGGCTTGATACTGCTTCATCTATCTGTTTTTAATTTAACAAAAGTCTGTTAGAGACCAAAATCAAATAAACGTTGCAACATGCCGCCTGCTCAAAACAGAAGGATTCTTCCATTTTTGTAGCCCAGGAATCCTGGGAGATTGTGAATTGCTAACAGAGAACATCAAGAGTAAATGACTTGCTTTTATACCTCTCTGAAGGAGGTCAGCTTGATAACAAGATTTGATTATTCCTCCTTACATTGTGTTTAGTCCAGAAAGGTCCTTTAAAGCATTAGAGGTCTATAACTGAAATAAAAGGTATTGCATTCAGTTTTCTACTGATGTTTACAGTGTTTGTTTTACCTTGTTGGCTAGGCTTTCTTGTTAGACACTTTCCTTTCTGTCTGAGTGAAAAGAAGCATACCTCTTCTACAAAAACATCAGTATTCTTTCTATTCTGAAAATTGCTTCCATTTTCACTGCTGTTTTTTAAAGTCATAGTATTCAGTAATAAAATAATTTGTGCTGGATGAGACCTTAATGATCATCCAGTTCCAACCCCCCTGCCATCCTTCTAGATCAGGCTGCCCAAGGCGTCATCTAGACTGGCCTTGAACACCTCCAGGGCTGCAGCAGCCACAGCTTCCCTGAGCAACCTGTGCCAGTGCCTCACCACTCTCATGGTGAAAAATTCTTCCTAATCTCTAGTCTAAATCTTCCCCTCTCCAGTTTATACCCATTACCCCTAGTCCTATCACTACAAGCTTTTTGCTATGCATGTAGGAATATAAAACCTGAACAGCCAGTCTGATTGCTAGTCTCCCTTATTTTAAACAGTATATAGCTGAGAAAACTTCAACAGTGCTAACAAATTATAAAATAGCAAACCTCTTCATCTACCTGACCTTGGCAACTGTTGTGCAGCCAAGCTTAGGAGCATTTGGGAAGAGTTTTTTGCATGTTCTTGGCTTATCTGCTAAGGAAAGCTGTCTTACTGTTTGTATATTAAGATTAGTTGCATTCATTGCCTGATGCAATATACCTTAAGGCATGAAATTTAAATAATACTACTTGGATACCAAAAGATGTCTGGTTACAGCAGCACTGAAATTTATGTGCTGTTTTAGTCTTCCCTTTGGCCAGTGTTTTCTAACGAAAAAAATCTTATGAATAATGACAAAGAAGCATCTCATTTCTCTTAGGGAAAAACAACTCTGAGTAAAGCAGGATTTGCATAGTAGCGCCCCGGAAAAAAAAGTCTTAAAAATAAAATCCAAATGAACACATACACATTCATAAACTGAGATATGTTAAACACATCCGCCAATGCTTCAGAATGCAAGTGAGACTGGAAAATGATTAGGTCTTTTTTAACAGCAGGATTAACCAAGGAAATGAAGCCTTTGTTGTTCGGGACTTCTGTTGTTATGTGACCAAAATGTTTATTGATGAAGAATTCTATAGGTGGAGGAATCTTAAATAGCAGAAACATCTATTAGTCCTCTGGGATAATTTTTCACTTTCAGTTTGGTCCTGTGGAACATACAAGAAATGGCGAAGATGGACTAAAATCTTTCTGTTATACAAAACTGTCATTGTAGAATCAAATCAAAGAAAAAAAATTACACACATATAAATACATATATACATATATAAAAGGTGCAAAATTTCTAGAAATTATGTGAGCTGATAAAACTTAGTTGATTGTAAACTAATAAGCACTTGGCACGANTTCTCCTTCCCTGGAGGTGTTTAAGGCATAGGTGGATGAGGTGCTGAGGGACATGGTTTAGTGTTTCATAGGAATGGTTGGACTCGATGATCTGATGGGTCTCTTCCAACCTGGTGATTCTATGATTCTATGAACGGAATGGATTCTTTAGTCTGTGTGATAGAACTATCAGAGAATTTAGGCTCAGTGTCTAATCTTTTTCCCTAAGTAAACTGAGCTTTAACCTAATTCCAGGCATTCAATGGGAACTTCATGTTCACTTTGCTCAGGGTATATTGTTGAAATAAAATAAAGTTTACATGATTTTGATTAAAAATCTTTCAATAGACAGTTACTGTATGATGAGCTTTCTAGTGAAAATGCTTCATTTAAGAGCATTTTTCTTCCAATATGCCGCACTATATTCTTATAATCTGTTTTCACAAGAGTAGTCTTATCCAGAAAATTTTGCATTGCAAACTGACAAACTCTTCTAGAATTCACTGCCTTCAAAAGACTGTTTAAATATGCTATGGAGACAATTAAAAGTAAAGGAATATACGGAAAACTACCTGATTTTTCCTAACAGATCTTCATTTCTTGCAATAGGAATTTTCACAATATGGGTCTGTAGAGTTAGGGACAACACAAAATATATTTATTTCTTGCAGTAGCTCAGTACTACTGTAATGGTAACTTGGTTTTGTTTTATACCAGAAATACCAGACACGTGGAGAAAAATGTTACCTGTTTATAAATTTAAACACTTACACAAATTTCTCTTCATTTGAGGGGAAAAAAAAGGTATAACATTAGAGAAAATTTCACAAATGCTACTTAAATGCTGTTGCCAAAAATCCCAAAGGTTTGTTGTTTTCATGTTAAACATAAGGAGAGAATGAAATACCTAGAAATGGATTTACAAGATTCATTTTTATAAAAATTAAAATATTTATAAAACTATTAGGAGGACAAGTTTTTCTTAACTAGTCTTGATATCAGAGTGCTATCTTTATATCCTGGCTGCAGGTGGGAGTGTCAGCATCTGTTCCATCAAGCAGGTTAAAGGAGTAAAGTTTTTGAAAGAATGCACCACCTGGCTGTAAAGTCTGACATCTTAATTGACTCAGGTAATTGAAGAGACATGTATAAACTTTTCAACTCTTTGGAAACAGCTGATTCTAGCCAATTGCATGTGAGCTTTAAAATCGTTTTCTTTACCTGCACAGTTGTCCAAAGGCTGTTCTTCTGAATCTGAAATTGTATCCAGATTTTGGGGTATCATATGTACCCAACAGTACTTTTTTGTGAGTAAATTCCTATCAAAAGCACTGTATGCCATTTAGAACAATCAAGACACTGCCAAATCTGGATTTTCTTTGGTAGCTCTGCTTCTTTACCTGCATTTGAACAGTGATTCCTCTTGGGAAAATGTGATTTAAAGCAGTGTTAGATTAAAAGACTATATGTGAAGGCAGCTTATAGCCACCTGCTGTCAGGGAGCATTATACTAACTACAGCTTCTAATTTCCTGTCATGATCACTTGCATCTGTTTTCCTCCGATTTTGGAAACAGAGGTTGCTCTCCATGGTGAACTACGTAGTAGCGTGGTCCACTCTGTCCTGTTTGTTACAACAAGCTGACAACAGAGTGGGGAACAGTAAAGTCTTATTTATAAAATGTCTTTCTTAGAAAGATTTTCATGCTTTTCCACCTCATCTTCAGTTTCATTTTACAATATTGAGGAGCATTTAAGTGCATTTGCAATCTTTGGCATGTGTTACTCCTTTACTGAGAAGAAGATGAAGAATATATTCTAACTTGAGAAACACTTTGGGGCTACCATATGTGAAATTATGAATGCTAATACTTTTTATTAGGACAGTAAGACCTGGTTTCCTCAGGAGGCTGAATGAGATGAATTTCAGTGGTTTATCCTATACTGCATAATTCTATGATTAGGAAAAGACTGTATTTCCTTGCGGCTCCCACAAAAATTTATTGTTAATAGGGATAGATATAAATTGATCCATTCTATTGCTTAAATGATGTTATATCTAAATAGCAACCAGGGCTCAAGTGCAGAATTCCCTTTCAAATGCAAGCAATAAATAAATTTCCTGTTAATATTAATATCACCTTACATATGTAGAATTAGTGTTGCAAGATGCCAGACTGAGTACTTTTGTGTTCCAATGTCTGAAGCAATGTGCCAAGTCAATGTTTTCTCAGTGTGTATGATCTTACATACACAGTTGGATGATAATATTGGCATTTCTATCAGCTATGGGGAATTTTAACCGGTTTGGGTTTTGAAGCTCTGTACGTGGTGTAATTATGTAACCTCTGCAACACTCCTAGGAAGTGCTAAAATAGAAGATTTCCCTCTTTCCTTGTCTCTCAGGATCCATGGTTTCTTTGAACTGTTTATCGCTGTTGTTCTCCACATTGCTCAGGATATTTCTGTGACTAATAGCTTCACCATCACAGTTATTTCATGAATACATCATTGTTATGCCCTAAAACCAGTTTCTTTTCAGGTTACATTCCAGGCTGATTAAGAAGTGCTCACAGATTTTAAACATTCATATATGCAAAGGGCATTGACTAGGGCAGAATCAAGCTTATTTTCTGGTCTTGTGCACAGGGCTTTCAGTGCTCAACAGTTATTCATTGTGTGTCCAGCCTTCTGTGTGTTCTTCGTCTCCTTATGGACACAGATGTTTTCATGCAAAACCAACTCCTGTTGGATATTTCAAGGCTTGTTTCATATAGAGAGCATGTTTAAGTGTTCGCCTTCAAATTTGTACGTCTCCTAATTTTCATGATGAATCGCTGATCTTTTGTTTCAGAGATACGAAGTACTGAAAGACTAAGCATCAGACTAGTATGGATGAAGTAGAATTCCATGACATGGCCATGGAGACGGTGGGTGTGCATAGCACCGGGAAAAACCTGCTGATTCTTTCTCTGTAGCATAATTACTGGTAGTGAAGCACTGATCCTACAGTGCTAGTTACACAGGTGCCTTTGCTATAGG
This sequence comes from Piaya cayana, assembly GCA_013389865.1. Classification (NCBI taxonomy): domain Eukaryota; kingdom Metazoa; phylum Chordata; class Aves; order Cuculiformes; family Coccyzidae; genus Piaya; species Piaya cayana. The sequence goes on along the minus strand of WAAB01020017.1, from coordinate 3,348 downwards.
TAACTACACCTGTTTGCCTTGTAAATATAGTGAAAAACCTTGTTTCTCTGGCCAATGAGAGTTATGTCTTCTGTATTGATTCTTTCCTTCCATTTACAGCTATGTGTGAATATGATCTGTGTATGCTCTTGTAAACAACTTACATTGTTCCAACCTTGTCTGAGAGTGAAATGCTTAAAATTGTCTCACACTGTGACTTTGAATCCTCCTGACTTTCACAGGGATTTGTCAGCTACTAGATCTAATATTACAAGGAATTAAATCTACCGATATCTTTAAGATTTACTGCTGTTCTCAATGAAATGAGCTTAAAAGGGGAAACTTCATCAATATCCTGCATAGGCAGCCCTGTAGCAGGTGCAAACTTCATTTATGCCAGCTTTCCTTAAAGTTAGTAGCTATTAAATCTTGAATAAAATGTTCTCTCTGAATTATAACAGAGAGTACTCAGCTCTTCTCGATCTGTTTTATTATTCTTGCTCAAAGGGTAAGTTTCATGTCATGTCCCGTTGTTCCCGTATGTTAGGAAAGGACATTAAAAAAGTAGTGATATCTTCGAGCACTTATTTCTGTTTCTCCTTCTTGCTTTAGAAAATGCTAAAATAATACTTTAAAATATTGATTCTTTTTTTTTTTATCTTCAGGGAAACGTTTTAGTCTCAATTCTTCCTTCTTTCACAGCTACATCTTGATTATTATTTCTTGATTCGTCTTCCTGATATATCTGTCCTCCCCTCCTCACTCAATTTAATTTTATTGTGGTATAAATCCTATTTGCAATCTTTAGTACATGTGAGTTTCCAAGTCAATCGTTCTGCTCCCAGTTTCTTCAATGCCTGCCTTAATTTCATGGAACCCTAGAACAATACCTAGAACCCATGAGTGATACCTAGAATGATACCTAGAACCCTAGACCAATACCTAGAATGTTACCTAAAATGATAGAAAGATGCCTAGAACAATACCTAGAACCCTATACCTATACATAGAATGTTACCTAGAACCCATGAACAATACCTAGAATGATACCTAGAACCCTAGAATGATACTGTGATGGGTTTGATTTTTATACCCTCCTTAATAGTCAGGTTGTGGCTGAGAAAGAACTACATCTCCCAGTATTCCATGCGATTCTCTACGTAAATCAGAGTATAAAATCAGGGAATCAGACACTCCTCTCTCCCTCGTCTCTTCCGGTTGTCGTGTGAGAAAGGTCTGCTCTGCTATCAGTTGCTCATCTGTGGGAGTTAGGCCCAGTGAAGCCTTGTGGACTCTGAGCGGCGCAGAGTACCGGGGGTTGCTTGGTGAAGTTCTGCTGTCTAGAAGGGGAGTGGTGATTTTCTTTTGTTAGCTTTTATTGTTGTCCTAGTTTCTATTCCCCTTTGGGGCAGGGGGAGGTCTTTCTCAGGGGTCTCTTATCCTGTGTATATGGTATTCTAGTTGCGTATAAGTGTTAATACATCTGTATATAATCATACAGCTTTGGTCTGTTCATTCTCAGCATTTCAGTCTTTCTTTCCTTCTACCTTCCCTTGGGCTTGTACAGGGGGGTGGGGGGAGGAGGAAAGTCTGCACTACTGTGAAGTTTGGGTGTTCGACAGGGGGATTTCACTCGAACCATCACAGATACCTAGAACGTTACCCAGAACATTACCTAGAACCCTAGAATGTTACCTAGAAACCATGAATGATACCTAGAACGTTACCCTAGAACCCATGAACAATACCTAGAATGTTACCTAGAACATTACCTGGAATCATAGAACGATACCTAGAACGATACCTAGAACTCATTATCCATGAAGTCATTGTTCACTAGTCATCTGGCTAGACAGAGTACCTGCAATAATATCATTTTAATCTTAACAGATAATCTTTCTTCCTTATTCTGTATCCCTCTTATGAAGGATTTTTCTATAAATGATTCAAAAGCTAATGTGAAATAATTGATTTAAAATTTAGGTCTGTTATCTGATGAATTCCACTTTCAACATTCAAAAATAACAACAAACTGCATTTTGTGGCATGCTGATTTTTTTCTCACTTCTTTACATCAAATCTTCAGTTTTATCCTTTGTCCTTTTGCAATAAATGTTCTAATAAAATGAATATTTCTGTATTTCAACTTCAAGTATACTCAACATTATTCCAAATGTTATTTGGAATAACATAAAACAGTTTCTAAACATCATTATTCCTTGATGGTGCTAATTCATTAATAATCCTAAGTATAAAAAAGCCATATATTTTTTCTTACCCTAAAATGTCTAAGAATATTACCTGGAATATAGGCAACAAATTTATCATAATAATACTGGTCTTAACAACACAAATTAAATTAAATATGTATATTTTACATATACATATCAACTCATTTAAATTCAAGTCTATTATGAATTTCTGAAGCCATGACAATGACTAGAATAGTCAAGGCTGTCATTATAGTAGAAAATTACTTTCTAAAATTCGTAACTTGTTACTCCATATTCCAAATTGAAGGAGGTGTTTTTCAAAAGGAATACATTGTTCCCCATCAGTCTCCCTCTCTGACAGACTGATGTCACTCTACATCCATCATGTGTCTTTCACCTCCACCTTGTCCTGGAGGGGCATATCGAATGTAGCACTGCAGAAAGTGTGTATCAGGTACCCCGTGGCTGCCCATTTAGACTATTTGCAGACAATTGCCCTTTAGAGCTCTTTCCTCACTGATTTCCATACTTTTTCAGAAGTCTGTGCATGCTCCTAGGCCATTCATCTCTCATTTGATCCCTAATTAATATTTTTGTTAAGATTTTCTGTGTGGTAGATTTAGTTTCTTTGATGCTTCTTAATTTATGACTTTCTTTAAAATATAGCTTGATTTCCTCAGATATCATAGAATCATAGAACAACCAGATTGGAAGAGACCCACCGGATCATTGAGTCCAACTGTTCCTATCAAATGTTGTGTTCTGAAATATTTTCTTAATAATTATGGAAAATTCTTACTTAATTTCACCTCATTGTTTCTCTATTTTTTTTTTGTAGTATCATAAATAAATGCCTCTGATCTGGCTGTTTAGAAGCAATAAATCTTTGTTGAATAAGATCAATGAACATCTCACTTTCCTTTTTTATAATAAGTTATATATCTCTTAAACATACGTGATAAATAAACCCCTCTGAGATCTGATAATTTTGTTGTTCTATGAGTACCCTTCATGGCATGTATTTCCACCTTGTAACAAAATATTTAGAGTGGAAAGGTTTAAGCTGTGTTCCTTTTGTCACTGACTTAGGGTCGAAAAGAGACTATTACCTTTACATTATAGAGTAATTCCTCTAACTTTTGAAAACAAAAATTTT
>WAAB01020016.1:0-85166 GCA_013389865.1 Piaya cayana | reverse complement strand
GTAACTGGCCACACAAATGTTGGTGTATTGTAAACATACATATTTGATAATGGTAAGGGTGAAACAGGCTTCTGAAATTCTCTGGAATTAATTTTATACATATATATACACGTAACCATGAACAGAGTCACACATAACCATGAACAGTCATGACATAGATGATAGTTTCTCATAATTTTTACAGATAGTACTACCAGTAAACCTTCTGCACGTGCATTTGTGGAGATACTATATGTGTGTTATAGTATTATACTGACACCAACTTTACTGTGCTCAGACAATAAAAAGTAATGGGAGGCTGTTCAATAACTGTATAATTTATGACTACCATAGTTATTTCACGATATTATCTTTGTCCTCATGCAAATTATTTATTTTGCTCCTACTGGTAGCGTACCCTTTGACATTAAATTGAAATTATGGAATGCCTTAAAGCCTGACTATCATGTACCAGCTGTCTGAGTCAGCTGGCTTGTCAGTCAATACAGTCTGCAAATCACAACTATATTTGACCCTGATTGGAAGGCTATTTTGGGAACTGTGCTAGTGTAATGAACAAGTTGTTCTGAAGAGATCATACCCTTTTTAACTGGTGAAGTGACAACTACAAAAATAATCATGGCTACACAATAATGACTTCTGTTTTAAGAAAAATGATAGCCAAAAAAGCTCTTTGAAAACTCCCACAGTCAAAATGCTTCCTATTTTTGTCTCCAAATATTCTGACATACTCCCTTCCCTTCTTTTTTCTTCCCTTCCCTTCTTTTTTCTTCCCTTCTCTAAAAAGCTTCGAACTTTCCCAGCTATCTTGAAGCTTTTGCAGGCCAGCCACTGTCCTACAGCGTGCCCAGTAGACATTGCTTTGACTTTCAGTCTTGTCTCCTTCCTTGTCAGCTGAAAGCTTCTGGCAAAAAAAAAAAGAAAAGGTATTTATTTATTCTTTGGGGAAATCATGTGTCACAGACTGATTGTGTTTCACATCACATTTTTTATTATCATATTGGAACCTCTGAGAGTTTTAGATGCTGATTCTTTCTTTTGGCTAATATTCCTAAGTGCAATCTAAGGTTCATTCATATGCAAACCTCTGTTAAGGTCTAGTACTCCAGCCTAACTGTTTTTCACTTGAGGAAATATATTGGGGAAGTATTTTTTAAATGAAAACATAAATCATAGAGATTAATTTTTTCTACACATACACACACTTGCCAGTTAAACTGTTGAATATGTGCTTGGATTGCTAAAACTCTTTTTTTTCTGTAGTTCTGAATATTACAACAACTGTCACCATATCATGTGTATTCTGTTGCTGGGCCACTTTATTGACACCCATAATCAGCACATTTATGTGGTTTTAGGACTGTACATAGTAACCCAGGCATATCTATCCCCAGCTGGTTCACTCACACTCTCAGCAGACTTTTCCAATATACATTTTTGTGATTTCATCCATAACCTGAAGGTACATCCTATAAGTACCTGCCAACCTGCCTCATTGTTTTCCTTCAAATCACAAATTCTGCCTTTCCTTTGCTGCAATACTTACACAACCCCTGACAAAGCTGTTGTCACTCACACTGACTAAGGTTACCTCATTGTGCCTTTGCAGTAGCTGCCTGCCTGCACTTGCCAATGAGTTGTCTTAAATCTAAATTGCTTGTGTCTGTTCTTCTATTTGCACAATACCTAGTGCAGTGGACACAGGAACCCTTCTTGTGCTGCTTGGAGATTTTGTACTTATAATGTGGTAATAATTAAATAGTACCTAGTATCTAGATTATCGTGCTAATATGGGAAACATAAGGAGGTACTGTCAAAACAACTCCATTTTCTTTTGAAATGCTGTGACAGTTCTTTCTTTTCTGGGTTTGTCTGAAGAAAATCTCATCTTACCTTAAAGTAAGCAAATTCCTTTTCTTGAAATTCTTTTCTATAGATAGATTTTAGCATTAAAATTATTCTTCTTCAATACTTAAGATTTTAATTTAAAATTTAGAGAAGTGATTTGAGGGGAATGAAAAACCCCATAATACATATTTGATCTCTGCTTCCTCTGGGAAGGAAAGAGTAGGAAAGCAGTAGAACAGTATTCACTGTAAAAATGTGCCTGTCTTCCTCATTTCAAGAATATCATGAACTGAATCTCTGTTCCACATCATTCTCAGAAAGCTGCCTGTTCATGGCATTTACCCAAGCTGCTTTCCTCATTGCTGAACTTGAAATGCTCTCTCACCTTGGCATGGTTTCAACTATGTCAGTTAAATCAGAAAAAGGGAGTCAGGCCAACACCAAAACCACCTTTCCTGGATAGATACAATGCTGACCCAGAAATAACACTGAGGAGCCAGAACATCATTGCTACATGCATTATGGTCTTAATAGAGGAAGAATGATCTAGTGGTATTTGTACGTATTCAGGCATTGTTCTGTTTCCAGCTGTCATGGTGTGTGCTTACTAGAAATATTAGGAAAAGAAACAGACAAGGAAAAGGAAGAGAAAGAGGAAAAATAATATGCACTATGTGAAATGTTCTGCTTGCTACACTGTAATACAGTATAGTGCAACATTTAATCATTGACAACTGTCATTCTTTCATTATTAATAATACATATGGAAAACACAATGCTGGCAGCAGAAATTTTACCAGCTTATTTCAACTATGTATTTTTATACATTTTGGTAAATTAAAGCAAGAGTGCTTTTTTTTCTGCAGAAATGCAAATACTGAAGCACGTTACTGTCAGGACGTTTACAGAAAAGGTTCAGAATATATTGAGGAAGTAGAGGACATGCTTTTCAGGATTTACTTTAACAAATTTATTCAAGTTGGCAATAAATTTCTGTTGGATGTAATTTCTTTTACATTATTATTCTCATAGTTGTATTAAGCGTCGACAGGCTTTTCAGTATATATATCACGTATATGAAATACACAGAAATTAGTCCAAATCCTAAATGTAGGAAACTTAAATAGGTTAAGAAAGACAGAAAATTGTCCAATAAGCAAGGATTTATTTTGTTCTTTTGGTTCCAGTATTTCAAAAGCATTCATTTTTGGTCTAACTTTATTTCCAGTGATATCAACTCAGCCACTGAATTCTATAAAACTGGCCATTATTCAGTGATTTTGAAAATCCTACCCAAAGTGCAAAGGCAGAAGAGAAATTACCCTGTCACAGCTTGACATGGTTTAATTGACTATTTTGTTATTTGTATCTTCTAAAATGCCAACTGCTCAGATTTTTATGTTAATCAAAGAGGTTTTTTTTCCACTTAAGAAACATTAACCTACAATAAACTTACATTATGTCAATTAAAATTTTAGGTTTTGAGTATCCATGTTGTCAGCAGCTAATATAGAAAAAGATTAATCCATTAAGTTCATATAGAAGTCTGCATGTAAATCATTTATGTAGCTATACATTGGAATATTCTTGTTCATATCAGTCAATAACAAGAAATGGCAAATGCCAAGTCCTTCCTAAAGATGGTTGTCATTTCTTAATTACTCATAAACTGGGGGATTCAGTTAAGACACAGTTCAAAGTGTGTGTTAACATTGTGCCCTACTCATTATACACAGTTTTCATTTTGATGTACCCAGCAAGAAAAGGAGATTCTTTAATTTTTTCTTAAAACTTCACCTTTGATAGGACAGTGTAGCATATCCTAATTGCAATGTGCATAAATTGATAAATATGTTACCTTGGGATTTTCATATCTCCAGTTGAAATGAAATATGTACCTGCTCTGTATATTCATGCAGTTTAATTTGAACCAGATAAGTAAGAATATATGTAATCGTCTGCCTCAGTTTTTCTGTGTTGTTATGTATTACTAAAGATCTCAGAATTTGTCAAATATGTTCATTAAATATGACTATCTCTCCATTGGGAACAGCATATTTCATTGTGAATTTTTCTTGATGAAGTGATAGCAACATTGAGCTACTTTAAAATATATTCTCTACTTTTCTATAGTGCTTATAATGATTGGAGACTAATGCAAATGTCACTCCCCATAAAACTGATGTTTTAATGAGAGGGAATTAACTTATTCAGTACTGCTAGTAATATAATTTTAAAAGTCTTCAAAATGCTGATTCAAAAAGCCTTCCATTACAAAGGGTCTGATTTTCCTACACGAGATTTCTAGGTTGTCTAAATATACTGTCTAGAACATATAGTATTTCACCTTCTTGGAAAGAAAAAGGCAAAAATGGATATGTTTATATAGGTTATGGTTACAATATTTTGCTTTGCCTCACTGCTGTCGAAGTGCTTATGTCTGTCATACGTTATGCATATTAAAAAGTGAGCAGTAATAGACATTTTTATGAGCTACACGTATGTTGTGCCAAGTCCTCTTTATGAATTGTAAATATTTTCACTGATCGATTTTTTCCTTAGTACCACAGTAGTCACAGTAGGATAGTATTAGTGTTCGAAATGTACTAATGTAATGAAGGCATGTTGCATAATCATTCAGAAGTTTATCATTTCAGAAATCACACCACGGTGTGAGGGAGGACATACTCAGGTGTCTCCATGATATTCTGTGTTGGTTCTGTGTAACAGAGTAGTATTTGGGGCATAAAGCCTTCAAAGATTGATTTTGTATGGTTGGCTGTCCTGCTGATTAATGCCACTCTAGTTGTCAGACCTTATCTGGAAGAAGGTAGATAAATGAGAGAAATAAGCATGAGCGATAAGAGAATTCCAGAAAAATACTTCCAACAGATGACATATTGTCCTCAAAACTTGTTTTTAACTACTAGGCTGGGTTTGTGCACAAACCTGCATCTGTTTAAATTCTCAAAAACTTCAACACTTTATGGTGAGCATGCTGATTCTCCCTAGTAATCAAGATACTATTGAGAAAATAACCCCCTAGCAAGGGCACCTGACTAACAGTACCAGTTCATGGCTGTTAAGGAATTTGAATCCTTCTATAGTAGCTGGTAATTTGAGGTGTTTGGAGGCTAAGAATTATATTTAACAAAACCCACTAACTTCTTATAGCTCTTCCTGTAGTACAGGCAACCCTCTTCATACAGGAAAAAAAAAAACCCTAATTATTAATAAATAATGATAAGAACTAATCAAGTAATATATTAATTAATTTCATTCCATTTCCCATGGTAATATCTCCAGCTCATTTATATTTGATTTACATGAAGTTTAAATAGACCGTAAGGACTGTATTAATTAAATAATATGAGAAGCTAAAAAAAAAATCAGAAACAATGAAACCAAGTACTTTATAATTGCTAGTAAGATGTGACTTCATCTCAGTCTTTTTCTAATTCATCTCATATTAGGTTTCTGTGAATTTGGGGCTGGGACACCAAAGTGACAGTCAGACACATAAATTTAAAATTTGCATCCTCTAATCCTTACTCTCCTGTGATCTTCTGAAGGTTTTTCAGTCCAACTAAGTTCTGCAGAGCCCTTAATTACAACACTAGGCAGGTCCTAAAATTACTAACATCTTGCTCCCCCATTCCCAACAATATTTATACACCAGCATGATGTCGTCAGGAGGATGGCCATGATGTCTTCCCCTCCTCAGTCCTTCTCATAGATAGAATATTTGCCTAGTAATTGATATATCTTCTCTCAAATCCTTGCTTACTCCAGGCAGGGAGAATATCCAAACCAGGTATCCCCCTGTCAAAGTCAATCTCTACCCACTGAGTTAAAAGGCAATAGAAGCTGACATACTTAAAGTTTTTCTTTTAAAATGCTATACTTCTTACACTGTGTTTTAAAGATGGTCCAACCCAGCAACTGTTGTATCACCTACTTTTTATTTCCACTGGGGCAGATGCCAGAAAATTTCACACCAAAACCATCGAAACAAACCATGCGTAGGGCCGGCCACAGAAATATGGCTGCCTTGGAGCTTCACAAGTAGAAAGTTAAGTGCAAGAGCTGGAGGAGTGTTTTTAAGATACACACTTTGCACTCAGTTGCAGAAAAGACATTTGAGATCTAAGCTTCTCTGTAGTTCTTAACCCTAAGGCTCTAATCTTAAGCTGAATACATTTACCATGCCACTGTGAGTTCTTTAGATTTACAAACAGCTAATAAAGAGGCAACTGAAGTGTCAATATACTAAAGTCTTACTTGTTCTCTTTAAAGACCCTTAAACTCTAATAAAAAAAAATCTTCTTATGACAAAAGGAATTGTCGGTCTCAATTAGCATTGTTTCTTCTCTCTTTTTGACCCTCATGCCTGCTCCCTCTGGGTTTAGGTGTTTACTGTAGAGATACACAAAGGAAATTGCTCTGTTTAGCTAATTGCTTTGTGTCACTTTGTACAATTCATTTCTCACTGGAATAAGGCAAGAGTCCTAGCAGTTTCTATCTCAGGAATAAAGTGATCTCATAATACTGTTTCTGGCTCTTGAAGAAGAAGCATCCACAGCCCAAAATTCTTATGGCATTTCTGGATGCAAGATTTCTGAAAGTGCTAGATGGCACAATCCATATGGTAGGAAGAGCAAGTGGAACATACTGTTCCCTGGACTGTATTTTGGTGCTGCCTGGGACTCCTTGCACTGGCACAGCCCAGAGCTGAACCAAGAACTTAACAGCTTAACAGCTGAACTTAACAGTCTTAACAGCTGAACAATACATATGATCTTGGACGGCTTCACCAGGGCCACCTCAGGGCACTGTTTTACTCACCAATATAGAATGGAGGCACAGTTTAATGTCTGTATTATTTCAGTCTACAGACAAAACATCCTCATAAAGAAAATTCACATAACCATGCATCCTCAAACCTTAGTAGGCTCAGGTGCTGATTTTTATTTTGCACCATTCATTTTTTGCCCAAGACACTGCAGCATTCCTTTACATGTTTTTTCCTCAGTGAAAATTGTTTTCAAATGGAATATTGGATTCTTGGGCTTTTGTGTATTGAGGTCTCAATGAAGTATTAGCGCATATAGTTCTACTTTTTAATTTTAGACTGAAATTGACTTTACTAATAGTTACTCAGTTGAAATAATTTCTCTTAGGTCTTATAAATTTCACAGAAGTCAACAGAGAGCTGGTGTGGTTCACATTTGAAAACCTACGTCTATGTAGCAAAGCAAATATCTTTCAAATTTTACAAATAAAGTAGTGTTTCTTTCAAGTTCTTACACACTTATTACCTTCTCCAAAACAGCCTTTTAGATTATGTTCTCACACTAGTACCTCTTTCTTTATATGGATTTTTTTAGAAAGTGTTTAATCAAAAGAAAGCAGGAATTTAATCTCTAGTAAAGGAAGACAATTATGTGAAGAAGATGGGTGTTTTATGCAATCTCCTGCTTGTTGGTGGTAAATAAGCACAAGGACTTCAGGATAGAAGAAAGTAGTTTGATACATTTTTGGTAGTGAAAATAATAAAGTAAATGAGGTTTGGCATTTTAGTGTATGCATTGATTTGCCATTTTCTGAATACACCTCCCTACACTGTTATAATGGAACTTTTAAGACTCAAATAGTCCAACCATCAAACCCACAATGTATACCTGAGTGCAGTCAAGAAGCATGGTAAATTCTAATATTTTTTTTACAGTACAATTATATTCAGCACAGCCATGATCAGTGACAGCTCATGTCTGTCCTGTTGCCCTCCAAGTTATTTATGGCAGAAATGGTATGAAAGGGCTACAAGCTGCCAAAGTCATGACTTTTTCATTCATGTCCTGTCCAGTCATTTTTGAGCATCTCTTTCAAAATTCATGGAATATGTGGAGAGGGTAATTATTCAGGCATTTTGTGAAGATGTGCAGAGGAAGGGAGAAGTCTGACAACTGAGCCATCTGGTCAAAGGTTAGAGACGTGAGCTTTCCAGTAATGTAAGAGTTTAAATTAGGCATATGAATTAAGAGTCCTGGTTAGGTGGCTGGGCTATCACATACTGTCCATACAGAGAAAGATTTGTCCCTAAGAACGGTATGCAACATATAGATACACAGTCAAGATGAGTTTTTGTGTACGTTAAAGTGATGTGAATACCCTGGTGCATCATATCTTGTGAACTGCCTGCATTGTAACATGAGGGAACATTTTCACACATCTTGGGAATCCTAATGTGTAAGAATTAAGTGCTCTCTTGGGTGCCTTAAGCTCAGTGGCAGGTTGATCTTTTATGAATAAAGCATTCCACCCACTATGGTGATCTTAAATTTTCCAGCCATTCTGATAATATGTTTTTTCTCCAGAAGCAGGTAAGTGTTCCTGGATGTATTAGTTTTTCTTCCTATTTTGAAGAGATATTTTGATGGCATAAAGAGAAGAAAAATATTCAGCTATGCTTGTAGTGGGTACTTGTTCATTTTCAGTCGGTACACAGGGCTCAGATGTTATTGCTATATTAACATCACTACATGTAAATTTTACACAAGGCACTGGGAAATCTCCTGAAAGTGAATTTTAGTTTGTACTATTGGCCATCTGTTACGTGCTGGATAGTTACATCAGTTGTGTGGTAGTGTTTATGTCAAGTCATATAGCTCTCTTGGAATCAGGGATGCAAAGCAGGACTGCATAACCATCACCAGGCAAACAGTAATTTACTGGCACTAGTCTACTATTCAGCATATTTTTTTTTAATAATTCATGGCATTTTCTTGTACTTGAATTTTTAGATATGGTTACTCTTACTAAAAATCTCCCCTTCATTTGCAATTCCTTCCTTCAAGTAACATAATTACTGTACAAGTTTTTGTACTGTTTGAATTAATTTAAAAATTTTGAATCTTCCCAAAAAATGCTCAGAAGTATGTTCTTAATTAAGAGATAATGTCAATGGTAACAAAAGTTGTCTCAGGTTAATGGTCTCCAGCTGCCACATTAATGCTGAAGCAGAGCCAAGACATTTGTTTTCAAAGTTGGAAACATTGATCTTATGACAGTGCTCTATTATGATGACTTCATTCCTATTATGTCAAGAAATTGATGAAGAGAGCCATTTTATCAGATGAACTGTGATGTAGAGAGTGACAGATGTTCAGTGTAATAGTATTCATTTGATTCATCCTAAATTGACCTTATTTATCCAATCAGGCACTAGATTAAAATTTAAAATAAGTCACACTATTTGTAAATGGGTCTCTATCATAAGTGAAAGAAAAATGATTGTGGAATAAAAGGTGACAATAGTGGTCATCTCTCTCTTATGATAAAGACATAGAGCCTTATTGCTGCAGTATAAAAGGATTGGTTTAGGGTTTAGGATTCATTTTATGCTTAATATATAATTTACATGTCTAACTTCCACAACATTCATCTGCATTGAATATATCAACTTCCTGTGCAACAATGGAGCAATCAAAATATCAGTGTGATGATTAGAGAAATAGATTATTTTACATGAATGGCTGGCTTAAGCTATTAACTTCCATAACTTAACCTTATACAGTCAACAAATAGTTTGATGTTGCAAGTATGTCCTAGAGTTTACCAGTATGATATTGCAAAGTAGAAGCTGAGGTTATTCAGAAAGGCAAAATATACATAAAGCAATTCACTTTTCTTCTTAATTATTGTCCCTCTCATTTCTGTGGAAGGAGTATTATTTTTCAATAAAGAAGAAAAGAGGTTTTACTCAAGTCCAGTTTTTGAGCTTTTCAGTTGTATTCAAAAACCAAGTGCCCTGAAAGTAGGTACTGCTTGTTTAGGATTCTACTGTTGCCAAGGGAGGAATACTGGCTTCACAAGAGTCCAAATAAAAAGAGAAAGCTAGCAAAAGTGCTCTTCATCTTGCTCAGGAGAAGTCTATTTCTGCCTTTGGACTATTGAGACAGCCTAAAGAGTCTGTCTTTTTAAATTAAGCACCTAAAATAGGATCACTTGATTTTCACATACTTCAGTTTTAAAGATTTTTCTTCACATGGACACTTCCCTGTAGAAGCTCCAGCTTCCACAATGAAATTATTAATTGGCAGCACTCCTAATAGCCCACATCAAGTTTTAAGTTTCAGAGATGATACTGTTCAGAAAACTTTGTAAAGTATAGCTGTTGCGACTTTTTTACACTTTTAGTCCCTCAAGGAGAAGAGGTAATCTAATACACTGAAATTTTAAAATCAAATTACATTGTCAGAAGCACATTTCTATTTCCTTAAGGCATTCTTACTGAGATTTTAAATTCACTGTGAAGTTTAACATTTAGCCACTTCTTCTACATGAAAAGTGGAGATGGAAGTGGCCATCAGGTCCTCAGAACTAGTATATTCAGAAAAGTACATTTTGAGTTCCTCGTTGAAGTAGACTAAAGAAAGTAATCAATCCTTTTCTTTTTGGCTCAAAGCTATGGATTTTATGAATTTGCAAGAGACTGTTTTCCTCATTTGTATCAGCACCTCTTAAATCAATATTTATTTTTATGGACTCCTTTAATTACAGTTTCTGCAATCCAAGTTTCACTTAAAAAAATGTAATAGTTTTGCCTTCTAATAAAGAAAGAATATTATTTATTTAAAAAACAAAACAAACCAAAACAAAAATAAAGGATGTAAAGTAAAAATAAGAAGCAAGAAAAAATCTCCAGAAAAAAAGTTAGATAAGTGTTTTTACACACCTTGTTTTGTTGGAAGAAAAATGAAGTGGATTTAGGTAACTTCATAATGCAGAAGAAAAAAACCCCGAAGCAACACTTAGACAGATAATATCAAAGACATTGAAACATATTTAAACTAGTTTAAAACCTTCTGTGCATTTTAGTATCATTTTAATGCAGTTAAAAGTAAACAGTATGAAATCCTGCTTCCACAGTTCTCAAGCAGAGTTTAGCCACTAAGTTCTATAAATCTTTAATTTAAAGACACAAGGCAAAGATGCTTTGTTGGAAGCAAAATTTGGCAGCTCACATATCAAAGAGGAAAAGATCTCCAAGCTGGAGGCTCTCATTTCCTTACAAAATTAGGGATCCCAGCATCTAAAAACTGAGATGACCCCTCCATATTACCCCAGCAACAAGCTAGGAGGTAGTTTCTGGATGCACATGACCAGCTGTTTACTCTCCATCCCTCTGTGGACAGCTCTGTAACACTTGCAACCTGCTGTGTTTTACTCCACTTTGCTTCCCAGCTGGTGCTAGAAGATGGATTTTGCTTTCCTTGCCTCCTTTTTCTCACATCACTAGTGTAGTGTAGTATCTCTAGTAGCGCTAGTATCACCATCACTGATAGGCTTTCTTTAAAGTCACTGGAGAGAAACGGGCATTTTGAGGTTACAGTTTATTTCCCCAGATGTTGGTGTTTGCATTACAAATCATGCCTTCATGACTCTAAAGGATGTCCAGAAAAGACAATAAAAACTACATGGACATCTGCAATTAGTTAGATAGATCATCCTCCCTGTAGCAATAGTTGCAGTCCTCACAGAGCATTCTCCATTTTCAACCACAGCCAGGTTCACTTACTAGTATTTCAATAAGGTAAAGATTACACAAGGCTGCCCTTACAATCCTTAACTGAAGGGGAAAAAAAAAGATATTAAATACACTCTGTATTTCTCAAGGTTAAAGCATAGTGCATATAAATATCTTCTGTTTCTGTTTGACATAGTAATCTGGAGTTTAGCAGTGATTTGATCTCAGGAAAATTTTGTAGTTCCTCTGAGAAAAACTGTTCTTTTAAAAAACCCAAATAAAACCACTGTAACAATTGAGACGACTGTGAAATTGAGCACTGTTCTATGTAGTCCAGATCTAAAGAAAAAAACACTGTTAGAATAAAGGGGAAAATTAAGGTGGAAAAAACTCCTATGCATTTGGTTTAAATTCATTTTTCATACCACATGATTAGACTTGAATATCTGATCTTCTTCTATTAGGAAAATGAGGATGTGATTGATGGAAGGTGAACATTTTAATATACACCCCCAAGATCTTAACAAGATACTTTTCTAGGTTTTCAGAATCATATTCTTCCCCAAAGGATATTCATAGATCATTCAATGTTGATATAAAAAGGGGTAGTATCCACAGAAAATCTTGTTTCTGAGACTCTGAAATGATGCTGTAGAATGTTCTCTTACGTAAAACTTGCAACAGATTAATTAATCTGAATAATTTAAATCTTCCTCATTTTAAAAGGAACACTGAAATGCTTGCTAACATTTCCACAGTGTCACTTACTACCTATTCATGTTTTGAAGTGCTGCATGCTTATCATAATGCTTTATCAACTTCTCAGTTAAACAAGTTTAGATGAAGTAAACTGCTGAAAATCGCAGCTGCAGCATAGAATAACCATTGTGTAAAGAAAAAAATCATAAAAACTTGAAGTAGATATATTTCATTATTGTGAACATATCATTGTTTTAAATAATTTTGGGGAATTTTCCGTTAATGGAAAAGAAGTCCTTGGTTTTTAACTGTCTTTTTCAGAGTTTGGTTAGTTCCCTGCATGTTTGCAATCTCCCTAGATAGATAGTTTCTGGATGAAGACCCAATGAACATTGTCCACCGGAGTTGATGCCATCCCCTTATTTCTCTCTAGCAGTGCCTTTTCTTTCTATTTATTTCAGTTGTTCCTCATGTATTGGTGGCTGCAAGATTGCACAGAGTAGTTTTAAATTGCTAGCATGCTGTTAGCTGAAGAGTATAGCAAATCAGTGTAAATTACAGGGGTTTGTACAATGTACACTACAAAGCTCTGAGCAAAGTGTGGAGTTCTAAGAAAATAAAATGAATTCCACAGTTGCACCACAAAATGTTTTATTGAGATCAAGGGGAACTGTATCCTAGAAGCAGAGAGAAACATTGAAGAGTAATCTCTGTTTTCTTATAGAGCCAATACAGTATCACTAATGTTAAAGTGATTTTCAGAGGGAGTTCAAAGAACCTAAATTTTCTAATAAGTTAATAAGGAATAAGGGGTGGAACTACCAGTTGGATAGGAGAGGGACACCTCATTGGAAGAAAAAGAAGTGCATTGTAAAAAGTAACAAAGGAAAATACTAAAAAAATAGAAGCATCTGTTTACTAGAGAAGAAAGGGGTAAAAATAGTAAAAAATGGAATTTAACAGAAAAGGAAAAGAAAGTGGATAACAAAACAAAGCAGGGAAAATGTATACTATCAAGTACCTTTTGTATTTCTCCAGGGTAATGGTATCCGCACATACCTTAATCTTGGATCATATAAAATGTTTCTTTACCTTAAACCTCTCTGTTGTTTAATTATATTTTCAGTAGTATATCTTCATATGGCCATGAACTAGTAGAGATAGTCCTCTATATACAGCACAGCTCGAGCCATTGTCAATATCAGTTGTCAGAAAAAATAGACTTCTACTTTCCAAAAGGGTTTTTGAACAACTTCACCAACATTGTAATGAATTGCCCAATCTACCGAGAGGCCATCCTTACTAGGAGAAGCCATCCCTGCTTTGGTAAACCAAATTCAGAGAAAACTGACCGCTGAGATAGTTCATACGCGTGGAATGGCATACCATATCAAATAATTTTTGAAGTTTATAATCTAGCCTGTATTGTCCTCTTCCTTATAAATAGAAAAGACCAGGAGGGAGTAATCTGTTCTGTTCTTGACAACTTTGTTAAAGCCTTTGTATGCTACTGTATTATTCTGTATGTGTCACCAGATGTCATAGCAAAAATAATTTTTCAAATGTATTAGAATTTTTTTTTACTATATCTATTTTGTATTGTTAAACTTGCAGAGAAAGGTTGAGACCTATTGTGAAGCACCTGTGGGCATACTTAGAATCTTTAAAAATTGCCTAAAGAGCTCTTGCACTCATAAGCATGCAGCCAGTAAAAAAAAAAAATTCAAACTTTTTCTCTACGAAATCTGTCACAACTTATGCTGAATGTCATTAAAGAGGAGTTATCTTCCTTCTGTAGAAACTGTGAAATGCACTTTCCTGTTCCTTTGGTAGGAAATCATGTTTCGTATAAATCATGAATCCCTACAATCCAGCCAGTCATTATCTACCTGTGAAGTTACAGGTATTGTGAATGGGATCAGTCTTCTGTCTGAGCTGCTCACCCAGACTCTTGCAGTAGCCAGTGGAGGTACCTTTCTTCCTAAAGACATTATATGTATCTCCTTTAAAACAGATTACACAAATTATATCTTAAGAGTGTTCTTTTCCCTTTCCTTAACTATTAAAAGAACTTAAGGTTGCTAGTTCTGGTGCAGGCATCTGCACTTTTGATGTTTTAATTCAGATGTAATAAATTTCATCATGTATCACTATCTCTAGCTAAACTATAAATTCTTGAATTATCACACTAGCACCAACAGGAGTTAATTTGGAGCCCTACTGTACTATGCACTATACAAAGAAACAGTAGAAGAAACTCTCTGACCCAGAGAAGAGATGAGAAAGAAAACTAGAATTAATATTTTCATTTTATAGGTAGGTGACTGAAATGCAGAGTAACTAAACTTATCAGTTTAGAGTTCCTTTATGTAGCTGCACTGTGGCCCTGTGAATGTAGTTTTTGGGTACTAGCACCCTACTGATTAAAGCAACAATATTTATCAAAGGCACAGAGACCACCTACTAAAGACCTAGTGAACCTTTCTTTTCTAAGCCTTCATCCAATGCTTAATCGCAAATCTTATTCCTGTTTTATTTTTCTAAGAGGTTTTTTATGACTATAACTGATGTATTTCTAAGTGCTAGACTGATTCCTACAGTAAATCATGCATTCATTTTGCAAATAAAACTTCAGCAAATGTGGATGCAGACCAATGTGTTAAAGTGTAGTCTGGTGAAAGACAAATTGGTCCGGCTATTTTTCACAGCAGATGATTTTGTTATTTTTCAGTTCACCAATTTTACTAAGATATACAGGTTCTTTACCTGACATTTAATTTAAATCAAAATTAATTCAATTTTCAACAAAAAAATTCTACCTGCATTCAAAAGCAAGAATGATTATTTTAAAACATAAAGAGTGTTTGTAAATAAGTCAACATATTAATACTTGATGTTAACTGAAGGACAGACAAGAAGTTTCAGTTCTGGAATTATATACTGCAATTATGTAATAAATTTTCTTAGTTGTTCTCTCCAAAACCTGTCTAATT
This sequence comes from Piaya cayana, assembly GCA_013389865.1. NCBI lineage: Eukaryota > Metazoa > Chordata > Aves > Cuculiformes > Coccyzidae > Piaya > Piaya cayana. Next base: position 70,097 of record WAAB01020016.1, on the reverse strand, counting down.
TTTTTCATGATTGCAGTCTCCTATTTATAAGTCATATCCAACCACTACCAGTATTCTCTTTCTTTGAAAATATTCTAATTTTAGAGACAACACTATGTCCTGATGTAATATAGTAATAGCATTCTTAAGGATTTCAACTGTAGGTCTGCATAATCCATTTTAAAATGTTAACAAACAGTTAATTATTTTCAAATTAATTCTATGTGTAGCAGGTACAAAACATTGGCAGTTTGCTCTATAAGAAGAAAACTTTTAATTCTCTTATGGTTATTAGCATTTCAAAAACAAGTGAATCTTTGATATCTTCTCCTCTCTCACTCTTCTTCCCCAGTTATTTGTTGGCATATGCTTACTAAAAGAGAAGCAGAGCATCTGATTAAGAAAGACTTTTTCAGAGTATGATTTATCTCTCCTGACAGCGATTGCCTAATCCTTCCAAAAGGTTGGTACTAAATTAAGAGGGAATGAGGGGAACCTAAAACTAGGAAAGAAATAGACACAAAGAGTAAAGTGTGGAGCTGATTTGGATGTAGCTGGGCTGATGGTGAGAAAGAGGCTGGGATGACAAAGACAGAAAGTGAAGGACAGGAAGTTTTCACAAGATCAACATAAAAAACTGTGCCACAAGAACTCAAACCCTTTCCTTATTAGAGAAAGAAATAATATAGCCAGAGGGAAAATGTATAACACTTTTTATTTTTAAGAAATTTATCAGGTTTCTTTGCCAAACTCACATTAAATTCTCATTAGAGTGGTTTGGCATTAAAAACAGTAGTGTCATAACGGTTTCTCCTGAGGAGCATCAAGGAGCAACAGGCATCTTGGATGTGCGAACAGAAGCACAGGACAACAAAACACTATATCCTGTTTTCTGAAAAAATACTGCAAATATTGCATTTTTAAAAATGCAGACTCTGATCTGTCTTTAGATTAAAAGCCAGTTATAGGTAACATCCACTGTTACTTTACCATCCAGATGTTTTCAGTTTTAATCAGATTTTGATTCAGATGATCTGATGAAATTTCTTTAATGAAACTCTGGAGATTTAAAATCTGAAACTGAGCTGCTTAAAACTCAATCCAGTTACTTTCCAGAAGAGTGACTGGAGATTTTGCTTTTGTTAGTTACAATACAGAAAACAAATTTTGTAGTTTCATGTCTTACCTATTTGGGATTCGTAGAAATTCCAAGAACTTGATTTAAAGAGAATTGTTCTATTGAAAAGATGTTGCAATGAATTTTAAGACTAAAATATATTAAAAGTATTTTTGCATATTTTTTATGATGTTTATTTCTTGAGCTTCATTAAAAGAAGTATGTTCTTGGCAGACTGAGAATAAAGCCAACTTCTGAAATACTTTTAAAACTATTATGAAAAATTATAAATAAAAATATTTCTCCCTATTCTTTACTACGTATGTCCAGTAACCTCCTATAAAAATATAGGTCTTGTGGTATACCTTGACAGTGAACCAAAAATAAGAATTAATTTGGAAGCTGAGCTTTCCTCAAGGACAATTCCACTTGTTTGATAGTAGAAGATGTCTGCTTTTGAATTCAGCTGGGCTTGCACCCTTCCTTGCTACTGATTTAGTGTTCTGCTTTATGAAAGGTACTACCCTCAAGTCTGAAGAAGGCTGGATTTGCAAAGATCCAATAAGTGTTCAAAAATTGCAGATATAAAAATGAAAATAATATCTGCTACTTGGCTTAGTAAGAAATATCTGATTGAAGAAGGAGAGAAGAGGTACATGTAAAAATCAGGTTGTGGATGGAGAAGGGGCCATAAAAAGATTATTATTTATGGTACTTTTAAATCTGTATGTGTTTGAGCTGATACTTTTTTCTATTTCTGAGTCGTCATATGTTCAGTAAAAATGTTTACAGTAGCATAGAATCTCCCATCCAATATTTTACAGATTAATTAATGTCACATCTTAATAGCACCAAAATGGAATTTCTGAACACGAAAGCAGAAATCTAGTAAATTGGAAACACTCAATTTTATTCAGCATGGGAATAGAATTCAGAATCCTATATCTGAACTCTCTTGGTTTTGAACAGCCCTGTAAAGAGAAGCATTTTAATTTTCATTCAGTTTCCTTTACAGAATTCTGGAAGATGGCTATTTTACAATATTTCCACTGCTTGGAACTTCAGAACAGAAAATTTTGCTGCCTTTTTTTTTATGGCATGCTTAATCCATCAGCATGAAAATTAACTACTAGGAAAACTGAAATTTGTTTAGGTTGTTGGACTTTGTTTAGCAAAATATGAGTTTGGACTGCATCATCTCTTCTTTCCATATTCTGTATAATAGTGCATTTCCAAATAATTTTGTATACTACCTGCATTTGCATACTTCGGAAGACAGGTACATAAACAATAGATAATTGTTTTCCTGATGAATATGATAGGTATGGAAATTGCTCTCAGGTTTTCTATTTATGTGTCATTACAAGGGCTAGAAAGACTGTCACAGCACTGCTCAGTCCCAGTTTCAATGGCACTGTTATTTTTCTAATTCTGCATTCTTAAAACACTTCTGTAGCACTGAAACATATAAGAAATGCTAACTGCACTCTTGCTGTGTGATGAACCAGCACACACAGCTTGTCGTGCATTTATGAATATAATGCCTAGTACAACACTTTCTAATTCACAGTGATTAATTTTTCACTTAAATTCAGATACATTATGGCTACATCCCTGCTGCTGTCAGTGTTACCTTCAATTTCTTACTTTTTTTCACATTTATCATAATAAAGCCAGGGATTCTTCTGCAGACTTCTGTATTGGACCCTTTGTGATAAGGACAATTTAACATGTTACTCAATGTTATGAACCCTTCCTCCACTATTTCAACTCCTAAGAAAATATCTGTATATGAAATAATAGTCTTGTCTATATTAGTTCTGTAAAAAAACCCCAAACACCTAAATACAAGAAATAAACTGTTATGTTATATGCTTAAGACTCCTTTCCCAGAAAAGCATCACAAAGCCCAAGCTGCATGCAGTTATTATGTTTTTGAAGGGCACATCTTGTCATGTCCTTGCTCAAATAGCAGCCTTTCATGACAGCAAAAACCACAGCAGCCACTCCGGAAGCAAGAGCTTAATAACATGCATTATGCTGTAATTTCTAACCTGACATGGTCCAGATTAATTTTAAGAACATATCACAGTAAATTGCAATAGCAGTCTTGGGAATGTTTTTGTATTTGTTCGCATGCAGTTAAAATATTTTAATTGGTTTCAGAAATCTGTTGACATAAAATAATTCAATTCATTTTGCTGCCTCTAACAACAAACTCTGAACTACTGTGAACCTTCTCTATAGTTAAGCACAGTATGTTATACAGTGGATAACTGGAATATTTATTTTACAGCTTACTTGACAAAAACTTTGTATTGCAGACACGCATACATTGTCTGTGCACCTTAGTGAGTTGCATGTATGATGAATGATTCAAGAACAATAAACAGGTATTTTGTATTGAAATACTAAGCAGTTTGTGGTAAACTGCAAAATATGAACTAAAACCTATAATGGAAGCTCCGATCTAACTAGCACTTTCTGCTCCTGTCAAATAGTAGCATAATTCAAAGAGAAAACTGGTGCAATGCATTCAGTTGACTTTCCATTAGATCTCTCTGCTGTCACTGGGAGGTATATCTGGTAGGTAACTTCCCAGACAGTGCCTGCTGTAGTGTCCCAAGTTAACAGCTTTTAAGAGAAGCCCAGATTCCAAAGATGTTCAGTTGTACTGCACATATGTGGTAAATGTAGCATTGGGACTTCCCTAGGCTATAAATATAACTGGAAGATGGCTAGAGATGGCAGACAGCCAGTAAATTTTCCCTCCCTAATCTCAGAGTGCTGGTACGTGCCCCAATGTTAATTGAACCAGTCCTAAAAAGGAGCCTTTCAGATTTTCAGTATACCCAAATAGAACTCATTCACTTAAAAATTAATAACATTAGGTGAAATATGGGTAAGAAACCACAAATATACTTAAGATACAAAACTGGTTTTGCATTTTTTGAGATTGGATATTTCTGTTTTAGCAGAATCTGTTGCTAAGGAATGCTTATTTTTAAAGCAAAAGTAGGAAAGGTTTAAAAACATGAAAACACAATTCTTCAAAGACATGCTTGTTTTCCCCAGCAAACAAGAAAATACGATCTGCTTTCTCTTTCCAGCAACCAAAAGCATGCTACCCTTTTAATGTGGTGCTGTGCCTGTTGGTGCACTGTGGGCTGTGTTCGGCATGGGCAGGTCTGACATCACCTTCTCGGGAACAGAGAAAGGGGGAAAGGTCATTCTAAACAGCTGAGCTAAGACCCTAGACCTGGGAAGCAGAGGAAGACTCCCAATCAGTTCCAGCATCATCTTTGTCACGACCTATTCAGCCATCTGTTTCTCAAGGCAGATTCCAAGGGTGAATTGAATGGAGGCAGCTAACAGCACTACAAAACAGTGCATCCCAGATCTGTCCTCCCAGGAACTGATGCAGGAGAAGGCTGCCAGGCTTAGGGCTTACCTGGTCTAGGCTGTGACTAGCTACAACACCCATGCTGAGATTCGTGGCTGATTTTGGGAGACGCAGCAGTCTGGAGCTTGTGGAACCATGCACTGAGCTCAAAGGTTTAATGTATAATGCATATTGGCAACTTACTTTTAAAGGAAAATGTGAGGGTCACTGTTTCAAAATGGGTACAGAAGCCTCCTGCTTTAAGAGATGAGACATGAGGAAGACACCTTTTGTGGATGAGCATTGTTAGCAGAGTAAGCCACTGTGATTTTCCACCCTTAATTGAACATGGCATCTTTTTTAATAGCTTGCGCATGTGAAGTCTGAGGAATGAGTACAGGGAGGCTAGCGTGTCACCTGAAGACAGTGATATGCTCCAAAGGTCCTCATGATGGCTGAATGGTTCCACGAGACAATTTTTTGGCACTTCAAGACCTTCAGATTCCTTTTCCAGTCATTAAATTATTCTGAAGCATGCTGTATTAGAGGAATGGAGACTGTTTCAAAGGGACTAATTATCAAATATGCTGTTTTCCCTGAAGCCTGTTTCAGTTCACGATATTCTTCAGGGACAAGGAGAACCTACATGAGAGGTTTAAATATAACTGCAGCCATGTTCTTCAGATTCTTCTTTGGGAAAAGGATGGAACTGCTTCAGAGAGGCAGGTGTGTTCTCTTAGGACCAAACAGAGTATTTGAAGGGGAATAAGTACTGCTGCTGTCCTCTTAAATGTATCACAGTCCTCTTTCTTCCGCTTTTAGGCTTTTTTTTAAAACAAAAGAACTGATAAGGGAAAGGTATTTAATTGTAACAAAATTAGTGAAGAGGCTGTATAGAAGGACTATTTTTTGTCAATTTTTATATTGATAATTACAACTGTCAGTTTCAGGAAAATTAAAAGACTTTTGACATTTGTCCACACCATGTTACTGGGAACTCTGTGAGCTTAGACACCTTTGGAATCGGGTTTATGTAGTTGCAAGGCAAGCAGTGACTCCAGTATGTCCTTTCAGCAACCTTGATGAAATCTGAAGAGATGTGGAAAGAGGAAAGCATAGTGTTTATGAACCTGACTTCACCATTTCCTTTGAGTTATTATATGTTATTAATTGATTATCATTTTCCAGACTGAAGCAGAAATTTTCTGTGTAAGATATATTGGTCTAAAATATATTATGATGGGAAGTAGGAGTGAGATTTTTAGCTCTGTGGAGACAAAGAAGAAATTAAATAACTTCTGTTGCTTTCAGCAAGCTTTTCTAATTCAACTCTGCACTGTACCTCAAAATCTTTAACTATCATGTTCAAGATTTTACAAGGCAATTAAGAAATTATTATCAAAAAGATCCATGTGCTGAAGCCTTGTTATTTCTGTATTGAGAACACAGCTTTATAATTAAATGCTGCTTGCACATTATCTGCACAGTGTCTATACTGCTGAGGCTAACACCTCAGAACAGATTCTAGCAAAATGTTTAAAAGTACAATACAAAAATTTAAATGAATTCTGAAAGGGCAGCATAAATTCTTTGATTTTCTTCTCTATTTTATTTACTCTAATGCTGAAGGCAGATACATATAATTTTGTGATAACTAGTTTCATAGGGAAAAAAAAGAAATGCAAAATGCATGCAAAGCTACTAAGTATTTTTTTTTAATATCAACAATGTAAACAATTGAACTGGTTCATTTGAATACAGAGTGAAGAGAGTTTAAATTTTAATAACTTTATGGTAAAACTTTAATGCACAAAAGCTTCTTACTGTGATTTATTTTTGTTTTGAAGACCTTAAAATGGACTTAAAATATACTTTGGACTTTTTACTCTTCCTTACTGCTCTGCCTGATGGCAGGCACTACATTCATTTCAACCGGAATGTTTCATACTGATTGTTCAGTTCAAAAGAAGAAATGTTCTTAACAAAATATTTCATTTTAAGGAATAATACAGCAAAAAAGAAAAGATCTACTCACCACTACTAAAAAAACTATTTAAATAGAAGGCAAATTTTGCTGCATTTAAAACACAATACAATCCTGATCTTCCTGTGGTGCATGGAAATCAGGAAAAGTTTCACTGCCAGTGAAGCTACATGAATTTATAACTGTTATGAGTTGTTTCAAGATTAGACTTATGATGATGAACAATAGCACAATAAAGTTAATGATGACATTTCCTTTGACATTTGGTGGCTTATAGTTTCTCTTTCAGGCTTTTCCAGATAGACTGTAACAACGGATGTGGTAAAGGGTAAAGAAGACCCTAGAATAGTGATGCTTGAAAAGGTCATCACGATTTCTCTGTGTACTAAAGAACATTTGTTTAAACTCACTTGCTATAAATGTCCTTTGATTATTGGCATGTACATAATTTCTGATGCAGTGTTGAGGTTATGCATTTCAATGGGGTGACCATTGGAGAGTTTACCTCCCTAGACTGAGAAGCACTAGCTGTCTTTCTGCTTACATCTTTCTATCTTCACATAGTCAATCATTTTCAACATGAAGTCTCATTAAGTCCACCCTAAAACCTGAAAAACATTATTTCCTTCTTTTTTTTTTAAAGCTGCTTTCAAAGGCATCAAGCAAGGGAATTCTTGCTTGAGCAACCATATAGATAATGTTTAAATCTGCTGCATTCTGAACCTGAACAAGATCTTACATTTTGAGCACAAGTAAGGTACTCTTGATGCAAATCAACAGTCCATATCCTCTTTCTTGTTATACACACAGAGATGTGACTGTCATATGACAAAAAATGCAGGCATTCCTGCCACGTGCTAGGAGCTCTAATGGATATGAGACAGCACGAGGTTATGTAATTAAACTTCTATTACCATGGGTTTTGTGTGATGAGAGGGAAAGAAAAAAAAGAAAGATGGATAAACCTGAATTAAACCTCAATTAATATACAGTGTTATCACTGCAGTAATTTCCAGATGAAATCTCCCTGTACTTCTGTTAGATCAATGAGTGTCTCCTCTTCGCTTCAAAGAAGCCCACCCTGCAACCAGTTGCAACTATTGCAGCTAGGAGAGCAAGTAAGACTCTGACACTATATTTACATAAACTTGACTCGTATTTCCAAAAGAATGTCTCTTATTAAATGATTAGTATACCTACTCAGCCACAGGATGTGAGATTGTTTAAATCCTTCTGTAAAAGCTGCTGATCAGAATTCAGTAATTAGTTGCCAAACTTCAGCATGGTTTGCTGTTGCCTTAGGGTCCATACTGCTGTCTATGAAACTAAAAAGTGAAAGTCTTTCTCATTAATTAGACCAGCAGTAGGAAAGTTCCTAATCTGTTTAAGAAAATTAAATGAGACCATGACTTTTCAGTTCATGAAAAAAGCTTTTTTTAGGCAGAATATTTGAACTGGTAAGGTGTATATTATTTCCCCTTTGTGCTATTCCTCCTGCAAGAAGAGTATTGTGTGCTGTGGAGACTGCACAGGGCCTTTTGGCTTTCCTTGTTATCTTGCTTTCACTTCTGATAATTCTTTGGGGGTGTGGGTGGAGGTGTGAAGGACCTTTTCTTTAGGGAAAATTACAGTTTCAGACTACCTGAAGCCTTTTAAGCTCTTTAATGTCAAACTGAGTTAATTATTGGACATCCATCTCTTCAGCCGTTTACCTGCAGTATCTTTTTGGTTTGTCTACATTTAGGAAGATCATGGCTAATTCTTCATGTTGTTTATCCCATGGCACTCCAACTGTGAAAAGCAAGTGATTCTGATACTTCAAAATGCTCTTGCCTATAATTCCAACCTACATTTTGACACATGCTCTCAGACCACCTGCCATCTTCCAGCTTTTTTTTGAAATGCCAATCTTAAGTTTTCAATTTTGTTTGCTTCTGATTCACTTTGATTTGGTAGCTTACTCACATTTCACTACCTAAAAATTTTATTATTCCCTGCCAGTGGTCATTTTGTTGTTCGTTTAGGAATTTTAGTCTAGACAGGATCAAAAAAATATTTTTTTTTACTATTTCTTAAGTGACTGTGTAGCATCAGTTAAGATATTTTTTAAAAATTGTTAACACTACTCTTCAGTACTGTATTTAGCTTTGTCTACTGTTGTACCACTAAAGCTGTAACATTCTTTCCTCAGAATGTTTGATGTTCATTCTCCTGGTTGTCTGTCTCAGAAGAGAGAGAAGAAACTACCAAAAGTTTAGATGATTATGCTATACCTCTATTTAGATGAATGTGAAAACAGCACAGACACAGGATAAGAATCCAAGTCAATTTCCTTCTTATAAATTAGGATGTATAAAGAACTGTTGAAAATTCATTTAAATAGTTTGTGTAGATGTCAGAATTGAAGACATTCCAGGATTCAACAAAGGTGTTGATACCATCAATGCCATCATAATATTTGTTCACAAGGAATTCCATTGCTGTTACCTGTTATTGGAAGAATTGTAATATGTAAATGATTTTCTGCCACTATTAATGCAAACTGTGTTTTGAACAAGAGCCCTAGGCAGGAATCCTTGGAACTGTTTTTTTTCTGGGGGCATTGCAGCACTGTGTGGTAGTCTTGACATTAAGTCCTTAGACTCCGCTTTTTGTTTAAATGCAATGCAGAAAGTAAGCACAACTGTCAGATTGACATCTAAAATTCTAAATTTTACTGAAATTTCCTGACATATATGTAAATGTGTCACCATGGATGTAGGCACAATGCTATTTAGAAGGCAAAAGCAACACTCTATTTCAGCTTAAGAGAAGTTTGTCACAAAATAATTACTTCTTAATATCCTTTCTAGCAGGATTAGATAACACTCAAAAACTGCAAATTGCCCATACATGATATGACTGCTTCATTCTATGTAATTATTCAAATGCATTATAGTGTTTGAAACAGTGATTCCATCTAGTGACAGGTTAGATTGCATACAAATGCATGTTTCAAATATAATATTTTTTAAAATTCCCTGACCAACTAGGAAATGTGAAGGAAAAATTAACTGTTGTGTTTTTTTAGCTTGTTCCCAAAAACTGGGCCTCCAGGCAGGTGTATGCCACTGTGTGGGGTGGCTGCCAACATAGATAAGAACATCTTTCAATGAGGAAAAAAAAGGACTTAGTGTCTGTGACGTTGCAGTTGTTTGTCTTTGAAGTTTTTAAGGCAAAAATAGGCTGTAAAAAAAAAAGAACATAAAATGACTCTTCTTTCAGAATAACACTTTTGAAATTGTTCCAGGAAAAAAAAAAAAGTACTTTTATCTTTAGGAGATACTCGTTTTTTGACAGTTGACCTAAAATTTCCATTCCTTTTTTCCACTTTACTAAAGATAATATGCCTCTTTATTTCTTTCTGATGACTGAGGCATTTGTGGAGATTTATGGGATAGCTACTGCCAAAAGCTGGTGGGTTTGCTGCCCAACTCAAGAGGATGCACATACATCACAAACATTTTTCACAGCTTAAGGTTCTGGGTTCATTGCTTGTAAAAAGACTCCATGAGGTATCCTGAGAAGCATTAAATGCATTTTAATGTATGTACAGGTTGTCACTGGTTATTGGTCACACCTTAAACAAAATGGCCAGTGCCATTCATTTGCAGTCTTTTCCTGGGATGAGGTACCATGTGTTCACATAGTTATCACTTTCCTATAGATATCCACAATAAACAAATGCCAGAGGATTACATTATATTCAGCAGTTCTTGGTTTACTTTTTTTTTCAAATTTGCTTGTTTTATCTTCTGTTATTAGATGAAAGGTGAATAACTTCTGATAGATATACTTCATTAGGCGTCTTCTGTCTTTCAAAATAAAAACTTCATATTTTTAATAGAAATATCTAATGTTATTAGTTTGTGTGTTTAGGCCTGGTTATGACATATGCTGGACATAACACAGTAAGATCATCTGTTGTATCAAATTGGTTTCTTTCTGGTATTAAGTCTACCTGTGTCCATACAGTCAGTTAGCAAATTAGTACAGCAGAATAAGTTAGGTGCAGTTGTGTATTTAATTCAGTTTTTACTATAGTATTCTTTTAAAACTCTAGGGCGGACTGTCAGCAAAGTATTTAGGAGGCAAAATTGTTCTTTAACTTCCTGAGATTCATTCAGATTGTGAACAATTCAAGACAACACAACCTAAGCATAAAATGTTTAAAGCACAAATTACCCTCATTGTCCTAAGAAGCACAAGTGCAAAGTAGATACCTTGCTGTTTCCAAGCAGGTGGTCTGCAGTCTAAAACTATTTGGAATTAAAGACCCTAGATTTTTTGTTTCTAAGTTGATGATGTTGTATGTGTTCCTGCAAATATGCAGGGAGCCTCATCTGGGAGTTCTGCTAGTCTTTCTGTTGGTAAGAGTGCCATTTGGTATTGGTGGACACCTTTTCCATAAAACCCCAAAAGCTAAGGTACATTTCCAATCATCTGGCATATTTGGGTTCTAGACCTTCATCCTGAGGGTCCTTGGGCACATGTCTACCTGAACATAGAAAAATGTCCAGCTTCTGTCTTCTGTGGCTGTGCTTTCTTCCGACTCAAGAGGGCTTAGAGCTCAGCTTCCAAACTGTTGTAGCAGAGTGGTGTTGATTCAACAGTCTTCTTGTCCTGGGTCTTAGTTAAGCTGTGCTGAAGTGAGGAAGTTTAATATATTCTACACCTTGATTCTGACATCTCATTGTTCAGCGTGTTGGTTGTCATGAACAAAAGGAAAGACTCTTCAAAATTATCTGAGTGTGGACTTTTGGGCAAATGACTCTTAGATACTCCACTTCTTCAGCTGAACCTTATCCCTTATGGAAAGCCTAGTAGTAAAGTAACTGCCCATAGAACATTGGCCTGTGATAACTGATGTATCCTGCTGCTGCCACTGAGAAAAAGTCAAGGTATGTGAGGAAATGTTAGCCACTCCTTCACCAAGTAGTGAGGAAGTACACATGCCCCACATACAACCAGCATTTCCAGGGCTACCTGATCTGGTGATGCTTTATTTGCCTCCCCACATCAGTTGTGAAGGACCAGTGCAGGAATTAAGAAGATAGGTGAGTAAGGGCTGGTGCAGAAGCAGCACAGAGATTTGGTAAGAGTGGAACAGGGCTTTTTGGAAGGCAGTACTATGTGAGAATGGAGAAAGGAGCCTTAAAAGGCAGTATTCTGCCGAAGGGAAGTGAAGGAATACAAAATTGTTCCTAAAGGGAAGATCTGGGAGAAGGAACAAAGAAAGAAAAAGATCACCCTGCAGACAGATAGCTACCCTTGGACTCATCAAACTTTTTCCAGTCCTTCCCGAACGTTGATTACTTCCAACCATATCCAGTCCTCTTTTCTGTCCTCTGCCAAATTCATACGTGCCAAATAGCTCCAAAATTTGACAGAAGACTCCTTCAATAACTGTATATTCCTTCCATACCCTCTCCATCCCAAGGCCAGGCCCCCTCCCACCCTTTTCCACTGTTGGAAGGCCAGGCAGACACCTTCAGATCTCCCCTAACACCTCTCCTCCTCTCCTTGCTCAGCAGGCAACATTGTCCAAGCTGCCCAAAGCTGCCCAAAGCTAAGGACACTTATACTTTAGGGCAGTAACAATCAGTTGCCTATGTTCATGGGCAACATGGAGCTGTCCCAGCTTCCTATGTGTCCCACTTAACTAGCCTGAATGCCTCCTCCTAAGGGAGGTGTTCCATGAGGAGTACCCCTGCATAACTGCCCTTTCAAGGCTCATGGACTCACAGCACATTGCCCTTGGAAGGTGCAACAGCCCAAATCATTTCCCACAGCCATGTGGTGCTGCAGGTTAGAGAAACTGATTGTCAGTCAGCATCTGCCCTCTGTATGCATTTGTTGTTGAACAAACAGCAATCACACAGCAGTAGTTCACTATTAGGTTGGCATTTCATACATTGTGTTAGTTTAACTCTCATATAAAAGACAGAATCACACAAAATGCTGTTAGTTTATTTTATTTTTCAAGAGATCTTTACCTTTTGAATGCATTTTGTTTAGTGATCAGGGGCATTTTACAATGACTACATGAGTATCTGCTCCTCTCCTATTTGACCCACTCTTTGACTCTTAGGTAAAAAGTGAAGATCTTTTACTGATTGGCAGAATGTACAATGAGAGTATAGAAGCACTATTTAGAAATATCATAAAATCTAGGCATATTCCCCTTTTGCTCAGAGCTCAAATGAAGCAATAATACATCTCTGTATTAAATCCTGAGATTTCTATCTTTGCATTCAGATTACATTTTCATACTGCTTAAGTAATAGAAAATCAGTTCTCTTCAGAAAATAGGAGCTTCACTTGGTAAATAAGAAGCAGGTAGATAAAGCTTAGGAGTCAAACCATCACTTCTACGTGGAGGAAAAATCTTTAAGATTTTAGAATGGTTGGGGTGTAACCTCAGGCAGGAATTCCTTGTACTGCCTTTGTGATAAGGTGCCCAAATATGATCACCAAGTGGGAAAAAACCTCTATTTACATAGGGTGCATGGAGGCTTTAGTTTACTGGATGAATTCTCCCTAAACTCTTTCTTGTGAACAAACTCAATCCAAGTCAGAGCTACTCTTCCCTAACAAGACTGCTTATACCTTACCCCACCAAAAAAAAGCATGAGCAAGCTGTATCCAGTAGTTACAAGTCTTCTACAAATGACTCCATGTGAGCACTGGAGGCCATCATGGTGCCAAGCACAAGATCTGGCAGTAGGAAGAGAGAAGGAAGAAGGGATTAGGAACCACAGGTGAAAACAAGCAAAGGAAAGTTCACAGGGAGACACAGCAGTTCAGAGTGGGTGAGGAAGGAGCAGAGGTGGAGAAAATCAGTAAGATGGCAAGAGGAGCAGAAGATCTACAGGAAGAGATAGAGGCATGGCAGAATGAAGAATGAGAGGAATGAATGTAATTGAAGAGTCCAGAGCAGGACCTCAAGGGGAGTCCCAGTGGAGGATGGCAGCACCTGCAGCTACACCCAACAACACTGTTACCCCATCTTCCACTCTATGTAGTCTGCTGCATGGCTGGGTTTTTTGCNTTTCTTTGAGCTCTTCCACTCAGTGTGGGACTGCCTACCCACACTTTTATAATTGGATTTGTTTCCCTGAACAAACAAGGATCACACAGTCACACATGCACACTTGTCAAATTTATCCAAATTACTGTTTGATATCATATGAACTTAAAGATTTAAAAAAAAAAGTATTACAACCAACAATAAAACTATATATTCCTGCTTACATGAAATGTGAAAGGAATATCCAATATTCCTTTCCAGCCTTGGAGTATACTAGGAATCAGGTTCCTTTCTGAGTTGTCATTTCTGAGGCATTCCTTTGATGTGAAAGCTGCTGGGCTGACACAGCAGCTTTTCCCTTCCTGATCTTTTTTAGCTGTCCTCCACAGTATGCCTGAAGAACTGGTGACCTGCACAGCCACCTAGGAGAGCTAAGCTAGGGAAATCTCAGTAGTTGTTTCTTCCCATGTTCCTTTTATCAACAAGGATCTGTTTTTTTCCTCCTGGTTCTATTCCTGAAAGTTTTCATACTTCTATTCAATGGAAATGTAGTAAGTGAGTGCTCTTCTCCACTTCATATTCAGGGGATTTCTCCTGTTTTGCACTCTTGCTGTGTTTTTCACTTAGCACTTTCCACTGGTGGAATACTCCTGTCTTAAATGGTTTTCCAGTGAGATCACACTGCTCTCAGAACTGTTACAAAACATTGTAAATTACACACCATAAAAAAAGTCTTTATTGTACTACATCTTCTCAAGCTCACAAGATTTGGATTGTTTTTAACGTTTAAGGGAAACTGTGTACCATCTGTAGCAAGGGCGACAGACTGCTTTGCCTGAACCTGCTTCCCTTTCCTTTATTCTCAGTTTTATACAACACTTCCCCAGTGTTCTGTATACTGGGAAAATAATGATACAAAATTAAATGCTCAGAAGGTAGGAAATGTTAAGATTAACTTTAGCATGGCAACTTTTAATCTCTCCCTTTTTACTCTGCTAGTGCCTATTTATAAAGTTTATTAAAAATCTTTCTTAACACACAAATTAACAATAGGTTGCTTAGTGGGCCCTCAAGCCCTTTCATTGTGAATGAACAGCTAAACTTAATCCCTTGAAAACCAAGTCATACAAGAGTCAACAACTATGTCATGAGTCTATAACATGGCCTCTTTGCACAATGCTTGATGTGTATTCAAGCCTTTACTGTCACTAATGCTCAAGACCTCAGACTGCAGGGTAAGTCTAGTACTTTACTGATACAGATTTGGGTTTAGATCAAATATAACACAGGGAGCTATCTACAGCTTGCTTACAGTTAAACCTAGCCATACAAGACACAAAGCTCTCTACAGTCTGCCTATAGTTAAACCTACTCATGCAAAGCAAATCACCCTCGGGAAACCATTACCTCTTCTTTAGTCTTACCTTCATGATTTTTCCCATGAAATAGCACTGGAAAGGTGAAGGACATCACTGCTGAGCATGCCTCATGCATCTTGATGCTTTCTGTGGCCAGGAGATATCATATCTGCTTATTTCAGAACCGAACATAAAATAAATACCAAATGTCCATCAACACCAAAACTGCTTTTTTCAGTGCTGTTTGGCAAACACTTAACAGAGAGTAAAGCTTAAGCCTAGCCATAGCAGGAATGAAACTCCTATGTGAAAACTTGAGAGTAAAAAACTCAAACATTTTAACATGAAAGCGAGATTGCTGGAAAACTGAAAAAGTAATGTCTTAGTATTCAAAGTATCAAAAGTATTCTTAGTTCTCAAAAACAATGAAAAACAACGTTTTACCCTGTTCATACAGACACCCAAATGCTATGAATTTCTTTTTCCTGTTTAGGGATTTAGTTGAGCCAGACACAGATCACAATTGTGAGATATTGACATTGGTGTGTGCTTGTGGCTTTGCACAGGTTTGGCACATTCCCTGCGTTCTTCATTTATCACTTCTTGTAGACTCAACAGACTCCATAGGTTATCAGTCTTTGGGAAACTTTCCTGCACTGCCTTCTCAGTGTGCATTTTTCCTCTCTCCAGTCCACTGTGTTCCTGTAACCATTTTTACATATAATCCTATAGTTACTTGTAGTACTCATTCACCTCTCCCAAAAAATCACACAAAAAGACTAATTTCTGATATAAAATTATTACAGAATTTTTCATATTTTAAATAGTCTTTCTCTCAAATACACATGTAGATATATATGTATATGAATCCAAACACAGAAAGAGAACAAGTGGAGGGGCAGGGCAGTGTGTTTATATGTACAGTATGTTTTGTTTAAGTTTGAATACATATTTAGAAGTGGCTACCATATTTTGCGTGTCCTTAAAAGCATCTGGTTTAGTATTCTGTCCACTCCTCAGCCTCACTCCAATGAATAATCAACAAGGGATTAAATTAAACTCCAAACAATATCTTCTACATGTGCTGGAGGAAGTCAAATGCCTCATTCTGCAAGATGTGGATGTGCCCTGTGCTTGAACTCAGCACATTCAAAGCCTATTGATTTTTTTTCCCATGGTGGGCTCTAACTCCTACTAATGTCAGTGGGCATCATTTCACTGACTTCAGTAGGGTTTTGGAGCAGATTTTTAATCTCTTCGTTTTGAGTATGAACTTGCAGAAATCATGAACTGTAAACTTTTATGTTTGACCAGCTCTTTGACATGAAGTATTTTATACCCATGGAGTTAATTTAATATTTACAGAATGACTTAAATTCAGAGCTACAATAAAAGTTATTTTCTGATACATAAACACAGTTTGACTGCTCAATGGTACAAAAATGTATTCAGTAAGTGTAAATATAGCCTAGGCTTAGCAACAAAGTGTTTTATGAAAAAAAAGAAAAAAGACCCTTTCTTATGAAGAGAAAATTACTTCAAAAAAGGACATTCATTATTTATCGATTGAGAGTCCATTTAGAGATATGGAAACAATTTTAAGATTTTTAAGTTTTTCATTAAAAAATATTGTTATGCTAACTCAGTTTAAAGACTGTGGAAATACTGAACACATATCCATTTATATCTATCTGCATCTATGTTGAAGATGTAAAATATCTTTTTAAAAGGCAAAACTAGTATGGAGAGAATCTGAAAAAATATGTGTTTCATCTTAATGGAAAATCTCAAGAGATAGATTTAATCACCTGTTCAGTTACATGCAAGACTCCAGTATTCTCTCCAATTGATATCCCTGACATTAGAGCAACAGAAGTTAAACAATTGCATTTTAATGATTTATTCTCAAGTTCATATTAAGAGCTTCAGCCATGTGGCTGCCATTAATGTTAATAGGGGTTACCCAGCTAAAGCCTATGTAATCAAGTTAAGAATATATTCCAGAGATAAAAACCTGTCATACGAAAGATCATGCATTTTTGCTTAACTAATGAGATTATGGGTTGCAGTAGAAATTCACTGTGTCTTAATGTAAGTAAAAAGAAAAAAGAGGAAGATTATGCAACAGATACTGTGAAAGTTGTTATTGTGAGGAATTAATTTCCACCACTAACAGTACCTTTTCTCCACCTCATCCACAAAAATGCACTTGATAGGAAACAAAGCTCTGAAGCTGATGAGTTAGATAAAGCTTAACACAAATGTGTTTTCTGAGTCTGATGTGCCCAAAACCCCCATTCAAGCTCCTTCATTTGTTTGAGGCAGGGAGAGAAATAGTAATTCTTGCAAAGGAAACATTTTAATCTTTCAGGCTTTGTTTTGGTTTTATTTGAATTTTTTTTAAGTATAAGAACAACCTGCTGGGAATGGCTAACATGCAGGAAGAGTTGAATCACAGAATCATAGAATAACCAGGTTGGAAGAGACCCACCAGGTGAATGAGTCCAACCTTTCACATCAAACAGTAAACCATGCCCCTTAGCACCTCATCCACCCGTGCCTTAAACACCTCCAGGGAAGGTAAATCAACCACCTCCCTGGGTAGCCTGTTCCAGTGCTTGGGAAAGCAGTGTGAGATCCTGTGTCCTTCCCCCTTCCTGACCTGAGGTTGAATGGAGATCAGGTTTTCCATTACAGCCCAACAGCTCAATGTGAGCCCAGGCCACAGCAGCTGTGACTGAAAGGCAACTGGCCTAGACCAGGCAAGTCTGGATGCACTGCAGTGCATTGCTGGGTGCTAACAAGATCTCCAGCTGATCTTTCTCAGCACCTTCTCAGACTGGTGAGGATAGGACTAAGGAGTATGAAATGTGATATTTGGAGGACTGGTCAGGATTGCAGGACAAACAGAGAAGAAGCTGTAACACTGCTCAGCAAATGTATGTACCAAAATGAGAAATAGGTACAAAACCCACAAGTTCGTAAAGGTGCTGTGAGGCTTTGCAGACTTGAACATCACCAGCAACAATAACGAGCCAGTAAAATGAGTGACAGCTGTATAAAAATGTGGGGAGAGGAAGACATGGCCAGTGCAAAATGGCTGTGTGTGAAAGTAACTGCCTCTGCAAAAAAAATAGTTTTCTCAAAAAAGAAAGGTAGTTCATAAAAACAGGATTTGGTTTATGGCACTGAAATGGATGAAATTCTGCTGTTGAAGTGCAGAACATTTGTTTCAAATCAGAGTGTTTTTCACTCAAGCAGAACTTCATATATGACATAGGGTTCTGATCATGGGTTCTGCAAAACTCAAAGCAAAACTACAAATCTTCTTTGGAAGGAAAAAATCCAAACCAACAACAGGAAAATTAGTTACTGGCTACACAGACTAGCACAGACTGTACTTGTGGCACCAACCATAGACAAGACCTTCCTGCAAGCTCATTGACAGAATTTAGCGATGAAAGTTCTGAATCAGTATGGCATTAAGGATATATCTAAGGTAAATAATCTTCTTTTACTTTTACTTGAACAGGGAGGTATGTGAATATGTGAGAGCCTGGAGATAATAAAAGAATAGTGTTAAAAGTCAGAGAGAACAAGACCAGAGGCAGATCTGGAACCTTTTCTTTAGAGTACAGATTCTTCTGAAAACCTATAGCAGAGGATTTGCCAGGGAACCCACCTGGCCTTTACGAATTGATGAAGTCAGGCAAGGGGTTAAGTGGCCAGAAGTTTTGCTGTAAGCAGGAAAGTTGGTGATTCCTTATTGCAAAACTGCATATTCAGTATCAGAGTCACTGGAAGAAAGAATGATTCATACGTGTGATACTGGCTGCTCTGGGGAAACAACCTCTCACCAGTCTGGGAATCCAGAAGCGGAGGTGGAGACAATCAGCATCCAGTGAAAGTTCATATAACTGTTCAGTAGTGTTCCCCCCAAAGCAGAAATTTAGAGAAATACATGGTGTCTTTTCTTAAGGACAGTGAGAAAGAGGATTAGAAATCCTGATATATGCCAAGATGAGGAAAGACCTTGCACAAAAACATAAGATGAATTCCTAGCAGTGGTGCTACTTCCATGTAGTGCAGCATGGGGCAGGCAGAGGAATAGAGAACACATGGCTGCTCATGACTCAGTGAAGACCAGCTGGCAGCATAGAAAGAGAACTCTTGGCAGATCTTCCTCAGGTGGTAGAGTTGGCACTGCAGATGTTGTTGACAGATCTCCATTGGAAATTAAACTACTTTCAGAGAAAATGGTACCAAAATATCATCTTGTTTTTCCCTGCATTACTTTTTGGAACAGTGTTACATTTGTCACAAGTAATTCCTATCAAAGAGGGGGGAAAAAAATTAGCTGGATCAGTCCTGGAACCTTCTGGCCAAATTTTAAGGAATTTATGTTTTTAGTTTCAGCTTACAATAACCTCCAAACATGTCTGTGTATGGATGTGGTTTCTAAAATGTTAATTCTCAAAACTCTAAAATATTCCAAAGTAGTAGGACTGTAAGATGCATGGTAGCATGTTTTTGAGCCAGTAATCTAACTAATCCAATTTAATCAACCCAATAATTTAACCATAACATTAAACAATTAACACTGTAGTGCCAGTACCGCTTTTACTTAAAGAAAAAGTAAAATGGAATGTAATGTTCCATTAACCTACCTTGGATATAATAAACTATAAAATTAACTAAAAAATGAGCAAATCATCTTGTAAAGTCAGCAAGAGCTTCTTATAGCATCAATCATCCTTTAATTCATAAATCCCTTTACTACATCCTACAGCTGGTCTAAAGTATTCACATGAATTTTAAGTAATACCGAGTATTAACCTTCTAGGTTCACTGTAGAAGATTATAGATTATGAATAGACTATAGAAGATTAAAATGCGAGCTCATTTCAAAGCTCTAATCTTAAAAAAAATCAACAAAGGCTTAACAGCTTTTCAAGCTAATTAAAAAAAAAAAGGTATTTGTAAGAGCGACAGAACTTCCCTGAGAGTTTCCCTTTGTTTCCTTGTTTTACCATCCAGAAGTCTTAAAAACAGGTTTTTTTACACAAATGATATCCAGAATTGTAAGCAAACACTCTGTATATGTAGTGGTGATAAATAGTTGCAACCTTAAGCGCTGATAAATGGTTGACTACACTTGAAACATTAACCTGGTGGCAGTTGCTGAATGACTAGCTGAATAAGTACTTTACATCAGCTCTCTCCCTAGAAAAGCTTTCCAAAAGTTGTGGTTCTAAGATAAATAGCATTTTAATTCAGTCAGACATCTTTCACCCTTCAAACTGCTGACGGAGGCCAAAAGTGGCAGATGCAGCTATCAGATGTCCAACCTTTACACTGATAAACAAACAAGCTGTGTTCTAACTCTACAGCTTTCACGTGTGTATTTATATAAAACATGCAGGCATGATAAAACAGGAAGTCTTCTTTCTGCTGTCTGCATCCTCATCCATACTTCACACCAGTCTACGTATCACAGCTAATGGTATAATTTGTCATGTTTGTAGCTTATCCTGGTAGCATACACAGCATCTCAACAGAGTTCCATTAATGTGCACTGGTGCTTGCACTGATGTCCACTGCAGGTGAATTTCTGAGACATTTTACATCCCTATATGCCCACAGTAACAAGAATTCACGCTCCTCTTTGCTTAAAGTCAAACACTGAGCAACTTGTTTTGAACATCTGCTTGGCACCTCATGTATTTTGGAGGAAGGTTTAGGTCTCATGTAATCTGCTTAGAGCTTTTAAGAAAAAGGGAACTGCGTATTAGGCTAAATGGAAATGTTTTGCAACACTATTCTGGCAGAACTGCAAGCACAGACTGTATAAACCAGCATCTGAGCAGATCTGGAAGCTGAGTGACCTGACCACGCACCTGCTTTGGCCTACAGCTCAAAGCCATCTGCCAGAGGACTTGTCCACAAGTCCCCCTGCAAGGTGACAACCACAGATCTGACTGTGATTTCCCCAAAATGGCTTCTTGGAAGGCAGATTATTCCGCTTCTGATGCTTCATTAGCTTTTTAGAAACCACCACCAAGTTTCAGCCTGTGTAGTAGTGGCAATGGAATAATTTGCAGTGCAGAACTTCCACAGGTTGTGGAGGTAGATAATAAGCATAAGATACAGGAAGGAACAGAGTGAAGTGTTCCTCAACACAGTGTAGAGAAAGGCAAACATGTAGATATGTTTTTTTCACTTACAAAGAAGTAAATCTTCAAAAGTAGCTTAGAATATAATCACTCGCTCTCCTCTCCCTGTTTTAATATCAGCCTAAAGAAAACTGTGCAATAACACAGCAGGTGTTAAACATAATAATGTTCTACACTAGAAAAACCTTTGAAAGGTAACTAAATTAAGAGGGAACTGATGGAAAAGAAATAACTGCTCTCTAGAATATCCATATCTGGATTACAGTAAAGACTGCTAATTCTTTCCTTCCTTTTAGTTTAGGCAAATGAGTGGCTGGGATCTGACCCAATTATTCTATTTCATTTCTGGAGATAACTTGGAACATGTCTGGATATGAACAGATGCTGAAACACCCTAACAGAAACATTCATTTTTAATGTTCAGATTCTTCTCTGTTGCATAATTTGTTTTATATAATATGGAGATCGGTAATAATTAGACCTAAATGAGAAGCTCTATTTTGCTTTGAAATTCCCTTTGTGGCCCTTGTTGCATTTAGGCAAGTACTGAACTTTCTAAGCCCAAAAGCATGGCCTTTTGGATTTTTTTCTGGAATTCATTAACCTGCCCAATATACTAGGGTAAATAGGAGTCATTCGCTGTATTTGGTCCTCAAAAATGTCTTAATCTGTCTGAGTTGCATCTAGCATCCTGTACTTTCTGCATCTGTGCAGTGGAGAAACACGATCTGCATTTTATCATGAAAGCAGAAAGTCTGATTGTTTATAGTACTCCATTTTCCTTTGATTTACCTCAGATTGCCTCAAAGACTGTTCAAGGTCCAAGCATTTTGAAAATATATAAGGAACTATACTACATCCTTACTGAGAGGTAAGCAGGGTTATAGGTACATAGCAAAACTTATTAAGTGAGCGTAGTTACTTTCCAGTAAAACTTTGGTGTGAAGTTATCACCTTTTAGTCCACATTTTGTGCTGTGACTTGAAATTCTGTTCTTTTTTTTTATTTTTCTCGGAATCTTACAGATGTCTTTTTTTAATATATAGTATCTTGGTCTACTGACAAAACAAACATGTTGCTATTCCAGGCATTGTTTTCTTGTTCTCTATGTCTGTGACATTATAGCTCTGCCTGGGACACTTTTTAATGTCTGGTTAGCAAGTGCACTATCCTTTAGTTATCACTCATAGAACTGAGCAGGGAGTTGCTGAAGTCTTACAAAGAAAGAGTAGAATCCCATTGTGAATCAGTCTCTGCATTACAGAATAAGATTTTGGTATTTACTTTAGTGAAGAATTTGTGGAGGTCAAAAACTACCTGTTCTCCCCTCAGGGCAGTGAGGTTGTGGTGCCTTATTCAGTATTGCTTATCACTCAAGGCACAGAATGAAGAAAAAGTAAACAACATTGAATAAGCTGCAGAAAGAATAAGCACATCAGAAACAATTTCATTTCCACTGAAATGTATTGCAATGCTTAGCAAAGCTCTCTCTCAGTCTTTCTACACAGAAAAGAAACCAAGGCACCAAAAATAACATTGGAGAACCAAACTATTATTTCTTTCCTATTAGCAAGGAAACATGAAGCCAGTAGGCCAAAACAAGCAGCTTTAGAGAGGAAAAAGAAAGTACTAATGAATATTAAAATTGTACTGATATATGTATATTTATGCATGTTTCTTTATTTATTTATTCCAAACGTATTCCATACATGTTTATACATATTCATATGTATATATACTCATAATTAGGAGGGGAACTACTCTACCTCTAATAAATCTTATGTTCCTGGGGGAACATGTCTCTTTTAACTGTATTCCAGCAGACACAGAGGAGAATAGACTGACTTCTGCTGGGATTCATGTGTGGATTTTCAGAAGGCACTCAAAGATATATGCAGAATAGTCCCTACAGACAGCCAGATCTACCCAAGTCCTGCTTTTGACACAACTGATGTCTTTTTAACTGACTGTGATAATCATGACTAAAACAGAGAACTGTGAACCAAAGGCAATGGATTCCCTTTAACATCATTCATCCCTGGCATGGGACAATAAGCAGATTTGCAGGTGAGGGTTGCACTGTACTAGCTGCAGATGGATCACTACCTTGGAGACGCTCAAAATCTTCTCTTAGGAATGCCCTGATTTGAGCTTCAGAGAGAACACAGGAAGCAAACAAATATGAACTACTGCAGAAAAAAAAGAACATGTAAAGGGGAACGAGAGATCTTTTACCCATGCATTTTCAGAATACCTTCTTCTGTGCAGATGGGGATAAGCAAGTTTAATGTGTCATGACATGTTGACACATGCAGGTAGGGAGTTTGCTCAGCCATCAGAGCACTCCAGAAATCCTAATAGAGAGCTTAAGGCAATAACCACCAGGCATTGCTATCTTAGAGTTTTTGTTCTTTTGTATTGGTTCTTTTCTTATATCTGGTGTGATTTTATTGACTGTGTTTCGGTCTGTGCCCAAAGTCTGTCAATGGCTTATTGTCATTACAGTTTCTTAAGTCAGCCCACTATAATGTTTTATCAAGCATGTTGGCAATGTTGTTTAATAAGCCACACAGTGTGAATAACTTGCCTACTGTGGGAGGATGGTAAAAAATCTTGCATCAAATTTATCTAGCTATGGAAAGCTCAGGCAGTAACCTGTCTAGTGGCCTTTTATAAGGCAATATCATTTTCTGTTATGTAGTTTTGGAAAAAGTAGCAGTGCACGTAAAAATAACAGACAGAACAGAATATCAGAAATAGATAAGCAAAATCAGAAGTCTGTCAAAAAGCTTAAAAAGAAGGAAACTAATTTATACAACAGTTAAAACCCTGCAATCTTTCCAGACTTTATATAGATTTTTTATTTTTAACCTATGGAGAGCAGATGGAATGACAAAAAAGGGTATCTATGACTAATCAAGTCTATGAAAATGACCAAGGCTAGAAAATGACTAGAAATGGAAAAAAACATGGGGTTTTCTAGTGTATAGCTCTGCTATTTATGCCCATTTCAGTACAGTACATTTTGTCGTGACTTTTGAAACATTCTATTTGGATGCAAATAGATATTAAAATCTAGTGCAGTTTAAAAAGCAGTGCAGTAGTGAGTTAGAATCATCAGGTAAAAGTTTGTATCTGATAGCTTGTAAATCCGTAGTACATTTTTATATACATATTTTAGGTACAATACATCTATACAGACTTTAAATCTCCTGTCAGAGGAATATGAAATGAAACCACAGGAAGAGAAGTTGTATAAATGTTTGCTTCTTGTTTGTGCAGCTGGAATGCTTTTGCATTTGAATTCTCATAACAATGAGAATTTCTGTGAACAGTATAGAAATGGTGAAATATGGCCCTTAGCATCACACAAGGGAAGTGGTAAGGTAGTTCTGACGTAAGTGGTATTTCCTGACAGGGAGATAAGACTTTCATAACAGGGTTTGATTTTAAGTGTTCACTTAGTTCAGGACTATAAGGCAAGGAATGCCATTGCATTGCACTTCTTAAAATAATCATTCACATCCTAGTTGCTTACAGATGCATGCATTTTAATTTAACTGAAATATACAGTCCTGAGCAATCTGTGAAATGTGTCTGCGAAATGATTTCTTAAGGAGCCAAGAGACTGTTATTTTTAAACCACTAATTGATGTTTTACTCATTTGATAGATTTTGATATAGTAAGAAGACTCCTTTCCTGCCAATCTGATGTCTGCTGAATCTATCAAATAGTGTTGTGTTTATATCAGGTTTACACATTGCTCATTTGAACAGTTTTTTAAATAATATGTTGAGTTGCTAATATGTGAATATGTTGAAAATATGCCTCCCCTTAAAAACAGTTGGCAGAAGTAAATCTGTCTAGTTTCATAAAATATATAATAAATCAAAAAACACTGAAAGTCACATTTACAGATTCATGAACTATTAATTGTGTTTATATGCATTATGCAAAGAGATACTTCATTGGTACAAAGAATGGTAATGACAATAAGGGCATTGTCAAATACAGGGAACCACATACTTAGAACAGCTTTTAATTTCTGGAAGAGAGGTTTTCTTTGCAAGCAAAGTGAAGTCTACCTTTTATAGACTCACAATCTATACTAGGGATAAAGTATTTAAGAATAAGGACTACATTGTGTTTAATTTCTGTGCAGATTAGTATAAGGACAGGAGTGTGGTAGCTTCACCTTTTCTCTTTCTAGCTCTGTTACCTACCACGTGTTTTGCAAACAAGTGAAGATCAAGGGAACGGGGAAAGAACAGAGAGAATAAAGGGTTTGGTGCAGATGGTGATCTGTGCTCACCTTTTTTGACTTGGCTGAGCCTCCCAGATTAGAAAGCTAGTGGCAGCAGATTGCCTTTATAATCAATGGATGGAGGCAAATACCTATAGAAGGCAATTAAAGGCACTTCAATAAGGGATTCGGGACTCGCGTTTCTCTCCGTGTTGATCCTGAACACAAATGCTATGAATCCAGACCACAATTCAAACTCTACCTGGTGTCTTTAGGAGGTCTTGGTATTGAAAACATTTGGTATGTATGCTTTAAAATGGGTTGTATCTAGCTTGCAGAAGTGATTTAGTGAATATTAACAGAAGTATATGTTGTACATCTTGTTACAACTGTTAATAATATGCAGTAGTCCTCACATTGTTTTATTAAATCTTGAGGGTAAAAAGGAAAAAATAGGGGTTTTATCATTTGCATACTTCTTAGTGAGTTACTGCTCTGCATGATCTGCTTAAAGAAATGCATTCATTAACAGCAGTCACGTAGTTGAGACAAATAACATTTTTTTACTCTTTTGGCAACAATTTATTAAGTTCAGTATCTATCTCTGCAGTCCAAAATGAGATGAAGGAGCCTTTTTTTTTTGTTTTAAAAAAAAAGTAATAAGGTGAATATATGCACCACAGACCTTCTATGCACCGTGAGGAAAAATCTGCACCACTTCAGTGTGCATGTGTATAGGTATATCTAAATATAGGGGGTGTTTTATTTATCATTTTACCTGTGTATAATTTTACTTCTAAAGTTTTTCAGGTAACTTTCTGGAATATAAAACTTGCCTGATTTCTGTGTATTAAAAGCTATGGTACATTTCAGCCACTAAACAAATTAAAATTATTGTCACTACTTCGTAGACTTGCATGCTTTTGCTTAAAGCAGATTAACAAATGATAGTAATTGTTAACAACACACAAAATGAATATGCAAAAAAACACCTCTGAAATAAAACCAATGCGTTTTGTGAGAGAGCCTGAAATGATCCTTCATTTCTCTTCACTGAAAATTCTATCAAAGATCTCAGCTTGAGCCATCCTACCTGCTTGCTGATAACATTGAACCCAGTTGTCTGTGTAGCTCACTTAATTTATTTGTTATTTTTATAGTGCCAATTGCAGGAAGCTCTGTTTAGGCCTGAAGGCCAATGCTCCTGCTGTAGGGAATTGTGAGACTCTGATTCATACTTGATTGGATTGCTGGGTCACAGGAAATGGATTACTGTTAAAAGAAGAGACCAGACCCATGTCAAATATATTTAAATGGAAAGAACATTTATTTTATAATATCATTGTTGCTTTGAGTCCAATTTGAGAAAGTAAATCTCTAAGAGTACTGTAAGCCCTGGGAGGCACTGGAAAATCACTTTTCTGTGTGCTTCCAAAGAATCCTCAAAAGAATTTAAGAAATTAATCCCAACCACCCTGAAATGATCTACAGAAAGTTGTCATTAAGATAACTTATGATTTGTTGAAATGCATCAATATCTGCCAAGCCAATATGAAAGTCTTTGAGGGAAAGCATTAAGGGACTTTGCCTGTGGGAAAGTATTAAACCCTTGGCACAAAAGAAAGCAGAAGATGTTCATTTGTCAAGCTTCAGCTTTGCTCTATACTGGCTGTAACAAAGCATGAAACTTGCAGGAACAAGCGTAGAGATTCTGCTACAGCCGTTTGAAGATGTCCTCTCCATTTCATAGGCTGATCTTCCATACACAAGCTTCCTATTACTACCCACCCAATGGTCTTTGTGGTTTCTATAGACCATTGTTCCAAAATGTCTCACAGAACACAAAATTGGAAGACATCTTAGATTACCCAATATATCTGCTTACGTCATAAAAGCAAAATTAAGATCAACCAGATTCAAATTACTTCTTGAAGGTTTTACCTAGCTTGTTCTTTGATTTTCCACTTTTCGTCTTTTGCAGTATCTTGCCAAAAACTACGTTGTTTTTTTTTTAATTCATATTTCCTTTAATGTTAGACCTTGCTCGCAAAATGGCCTCAGTACAAAATCAATAGTAGGACAGATCTGGATATGCTGTATATATTTAAGAAGTGTAATGATATATCCTAAGAGTGAAGGGTTCCTCTGAGCAATAATGGTAAAGTTGCTCTGTGGTTATACCTTTGCAGATTGATAGGCTGGAACACTCACAAGTAAATTTGTCAGATGAAATTTCTAGGTCTGGCTAATCTTTCCAGAATCATAGAATCATTAGGTTGGAAAAGATCTTAGAGCTCATCAGTACCAGGCATACCTGTCAGCTACTAAATCATATCCCTGAGCACTTCATGTACTCGCCTTTTGAATACCTCCAGGGATTGTGACTCAGCCACCTCCCTGGGTAGCCTGTTCCAGTGCTTGATAACCTTTTCTGTGAAGAAATTTTTCCTAATGTCCAATCTAAACTTCCCATGATGCAGCTCAAGGTCATTCCTT
Organism: Piaya cayana; assembly: GCA_013389865.1. Classification (NCBI taxonomy): domain Eukaryota; kingdom Metazoa; phylum Chordata; class Aves; order Cuculiformes; family Coccyzidae; genus Piaya; species Piaya cayana. The sequence goes on along the minus strand of WAAB01020016.1, from coordinate 42,295 downwards.
TTTATCTTATCACTTGGGAGAAGAGACCAACATCCACCTCTCTATACCATCCTTTTAGGTTGTTGTAGAGAGTAATAAGGTCTCCCCTTAGCCTCTTTCTCCAGCCTGAACAGAAAAATGACAAAAGAAAGAAAATGCAAGATGACTTTACATCATGTTCATACTGCACAAATCTTGAGCTTGGATGAAGACTAGGCAATATCTAATGTAATGGGTACAATAATGTACAACCATAAGAACAGCTATTATATCTGGCAGTTTTCAATGCCAATTCATCTAATTCCTTGAGACATCAACCAATAGATTCCCTTTCCTCAGATCTTATCTGTTGTGCTAGGAATAGAAGGGTATAAAGGCATTATAGAGCACATCTGTGCCCTGAAATCATAACCCTGAGGAAGGTAAAATCTCATAAGATGAAACCATTGCCTTCAGCTTTCTCTTGATCTCACCTCACATATACACACTCATTCATTCGTACACTCGCCCTTTGCATCTTCTCATCTGCAGTTTAATGAAAAAAAATTATTTCACATTACTAGTTACCTCAGCTTGAATCGTTTATAAGCTTTCTTGTACAATACCTGATTTGCTTAGCATATATTTTCGATATTTCTACTCACTGAATACTAGTTTAGAGATATTTTGTACTTTTACACAGGACACTCGAGAGAAATAATGGCTAGAGCAGCTGGTGATGATAAATTTTTTGCACAGGAAAGTGGTATTGAGAACATAGTGAGCTGAGAAAGTAATAGAAATTTTTGCCAAGGGGACATATACCTAAGTTATTTTAAGGGGAAACAAAGGGAAAAAAAATCAATGTTTGGGGGTTGATGATGCTAATCATCTTCAGTTATAACTATAAAATGAAAACAGGTGGAAGTTGATTCTCTTATATCTTCCTTATCTACAGTTAACAAAATGCTCTTGTTAGTTACTAAGAAAACATGGCATATTCCTGCACTGTGAATTGCCTTCCTTTGAGTTCATTTAGCAGACCAACAGCTTGACAACATCTGTAGGGAAGTTACTAAAATAAAGAGAATCAAGCTTTGCCAAGTGGTGAATGGTGGGAGGACAACAGGTTTAAGTGGATCAGGATAGATTAATGAGAAAAGTCAAGACCTGCAAGGGCAGTCAGGCAGTGGAACAGGTGTCCCACAGAGGTAGTTCAGCCTCCGTGTTTGAAAGTTTTCAAGATGAGACTGGATAAATCCCTGAACAACTTTGTCTCACCTGTCAGCTTAGTCTACTTTGAGCAAGTAGTTGCCCTAGAGAGCGGCTGAGGTCCCTTCTAAGGCAAATGGGCCTGGGGTTGGCTGCACCTGCACTGATCACAGCACTGTCCATGGTTTCAGTTTGCCTGGACTTGTTCTGACTATGATTTTTTGGCACTAAACAAAACAGTTAGTAAGCACATATTTATGATATATCATAGTAACAACATGAAAAATATTCTAAGCGGAACATAGCTTGTAATTACATCATATGAAGTGTTTAACACTGCTGAGAGATTAAGCTGTTCTAGGAAATGTGGCAGCGAAACTCAGCACATAAGGAAATCAATTCAGTAATAGGAATTTTTCAGATTCCATATCAGTGTAAGAGCAGTGCTCAGCACCATTTCCTACAGGATTCCAGTGCACTGAATAAAAGGACCTAGAAATGAAACAAAGCTTAGCAGGTCATTTTGTTGAATTCAATATGATGGCCTGTTTCCTATTTATGCTTTCAAATATCAAGGAAGAAATTTGAGAGGTGCACTTAAGAACTGAGTGCAGCCTCACATCTTTGAATCCAAATGAAATTACTTTAGACTACCAAAACTTATACTGACTGTGCTAAAAAAAATAGTTTTTCTTTTTGAATAGATGTTCTTCTGACTTCACATAAAATGACACTATTTACATGTACTAAAATATTTGTCACCCATTGCTGAAATTCTTGAATGTTAATTAAGATACTGAATAAATGCTAGAAAGTATTTACATCACCTTTGCCTTCTATTGATTTCAAAAGACAGAAGAATGGAAACTAAGCTAATGTTGTCCTTATCTGAAACCAATAAAAAACACATTTCGTACTCCAGTCATTTTCTGCTGTTGCTATCCTCATGCAAGAAACAGCAAGAAAAACTGTATTGATGGAAGGTGATGAAGAGGTCCATTTGTAGGTTTGAGCAATAATTAGCAGCATCCTAAGTTCTCAGAATAAAACGATGTATTTGTTTATGGAATCAGCAGAAAAACAATTCTAAACTGTCTTCTTACAGGTTTTGAAGGAATACTTTCTTAGTAATTCCTTCTCCTTCTTTAGGAGGATGTTTTATTAGGAGGAAGTTTTTTACGGAAGGGGTCATTAGGCATTGGAATATACTGCCCAGGGAGGTGGTTGATTCATCTTCCCTGGAGGTGTTTAAGTCACGAGTAGACGAGGTCCTGAGGGACATGGTTTAGTGTTTGGTGGGAATGGTTGGACTCGATGATCCAATGGGTCTCTTCCAACCCGGTGATTCTGTGATTCTGTGAATATTTACTAAAAATCGTGTTATTTGCACGCCTAACTTCTTGTGCTGTAAATTTCATTTTTTTAAGTGAATTGAAAATGTAAATAACAATAGTACTGCTTTTGTCTCTCAAAATTTGATATCCATCTGACAAATCCTTTCTATAAGGTTTTCTCAACATCTCTGGCTCTGTAGCAGGACTTCTACCTCTTAGAAAATAAATTAATATTATTTTTCTTTTACATTTAGTTACAGTAATCAGACAATTAAACCCCCTCCATTTCCAATAGTCAGTCCACCAATAAAAACAAAATTTTTATTATTCCAGATTTTTTTTAGTCTACACACAGAAATGTAAATGTAAGACCATTCAGAAAAATGACTATTTTAGATATGACATGTAAAAACTCCTATTATGAGTTTTGTAAATTGAGTTTATAAACTCAGTGCAGTGGACAGGTGTTTGATAGAAAATATTAACAGTTTCTTTTTAAAAAAGCCAAGTAACATAATCACTTAAGAATATAATTCTCAGAGACATAGTTATCTGGTTTCCTTCTGTTTTTTTCAAATCTGCACTGAGGCAGCCTTGAATCTTCATATGCTGGCCTTAAGGAGGGAGAAGAAATTGCCAAGTTAAGATTTACATTGAAGTTCCATTGATGCCCTTCCTTATTGTTAATATAATTTGTCACTAATGGCTACAAAGCAAACAGTGAACATTTTAAATAAACCTTCAGCAATTAATTACGAACAAGAGATTTAAATATCTCATTCACAAAGCATAGTAATTACTCAAGATGTTTAAGAACGACAGCATGTCTCATGACGTCTTTTTAGTTGAAAAAGGTATAGTAAACTATTTATAGCATTTTTCATTTTATTATATACTAATAACCTGTAACTCTGTATGTCATAAATATCATAGTGAGCAGTGCCAAATGATTCAACACATCACTTGGAAATCATTAAGCAAATTAAGCAACTGAAGAAACATTAGAAAAACAACAAAGCAAAGCAGTAGATACTAATAGCAGATTTAATGATCTTTTTAAATGTTCCCAGAAAAAAATTACTCAATCTGGCACTCAGTCCTTACGCAGACCTTCTGACTTCATCCACATTCTCTTGTCATCTTAGCAGAAGTTGCACAACATGCATATATATCACGAAAGAAAAACAGAGTAATAGGAATCCTAATCATAAAAGGGAGCTGACCCACCATGCTTAGTAAAGCCGTGGTAAAATGGTTGTTACCAGGTGCTCTGAAAAACCTAGAATTACAACTCTTGCTATTGTGTATCAGCCTTTTTTTCTTTTGCTGTTTTTCTTAATTCTTAGTATCCCACAGATAAGTGCCTGCCTTGCTTGCCTTCCAAACTAGCTTTAATCTACTGAAACTAGTAGATGCATGATGAAGACTGTAGTCTTTTGATCTACCTACTCATTGGCATATTTGGGCCAAAGTATCCAAAAAAAGTCCATTAAATTTACATGCTTCCACTGTTTATTTTAAGAAACTGGGTCTTACAATTTGTTAATCTCCATCATATCTATAATAAAAGCTATAAAGCTTCAGAAAATTAAGCTTTCCATGATTTATGTTGAATCTCATGAAATGACATCCATGCTGAAAGGAGATTTCCATGTGACTAATTCAAACTCATACATTTGTCTGTAAAATGGTTTTTTTCAGAGCCCTGATTTTCTCCTTTTGAAGAATAGAAAATGTCCTTGGAGCCCTAATTGCAGTACTCGTCTCAATTTAGACTTAAGAATTTTAAGTGTGTACTTAGACAAATTGTTGTAAGGAATGCTGTGGTGTTAAGAACACAGGGGAGAATACTTAATTAGTCTACTGAGGCTATCTACCTACATGCTGATATTGCATTCATTTTGTCACTTCTGAGGTTATCTGTCATCATTTCAGTGGGCTCAAAACACTTACTAATTCAGCAAGACCACAAAATGTAGCAAAACCAGAATAACTTTAAATTGATTTTCAGACTCTACAGTGACAAAACACCTCTGGCAGGCTCTCTGACTGGAAGCTGAATACATCTTCTGCAGCTTTTAAGGGGGGGAAAAAAAAAACCACAAAAAAACAGTGCTGAAACATTCTGTTCCACAGAACACTCCCACTCTCTTGCATGTGCTTATCTATAGTATGATCTTCATAGTGTTATTTTCTGTGGAAGGAACTAGAAAGGTACCAGCTGTTTGCTCCCTTCACACAATGTAAGTAATTTAAAAAAAAAAATCTATCACTCACTGACAGAAAGCAAATTTACTTGGCAGCCCTGGACCTAATATTTGGACTGAAAGAGCAAAAATCTCCATATATTTCAAGAAATTTCTGATATTTTCTTTGGAAGGAGTTCCCTTTCTGTCCACAATGCCCTTTGTTCTTTCAGATCTTCTAGCAGGTGCTTGGGAGGTAGGGGGTATTTGTTTGGGGGGTTTGGGTTTTTTTAATTCTGATTCCATAGCTTTACTTTGCAAAGAGGATTTTTAACATCAGGCCAGTGTCTGAGGGCAATGGTTATCAACTGACTTTCATTACTGGAATTCACTCCAGTATGTGTTCAACCACACATTTTTTCTTCCACGGGAAGTTTTCTTATAGAATAATGCCTCTGTCCACTTTCCTTTTGCTTTTATTGTAAAGATACTTGACATTTGAACAGTGTGACTTCCAGTAAGAGTTTTTTAGGATGCTGGGTACCAGACTGTTCATTACACCAACCTATTTCTTTAAATCTATTTTTTTTATTGCAAGTTATGAGAGCAGTTCTGGGGGTTTTTTTCACTTTGTTTATTTTACTGACTTCTGTGGAAATATGATATGATTATTCAGCATATAGTTTGTCAACTGTTTCCTTTCCTGCATAATCAAAATATCTCAGTATATTTGCTGCACTGGGAAGAAAAACCTAAAAACTTCACAGAATCATAGAATAGTTAAGTTTGTAAGGGACTTCTTGACATTACCTAGTTCAATCCACTCTGTTCAAAGCAGTGTCAGTCAGCTACAGCATATTGCTCTGGATATTGTCCAATCCAGTTTTTAATTTTCACAGAGATGGAGACTCTACAATAATTTCAGCTATCAAGATGCTGAATTCTGTTTATTTCAGGTTTTGCCTCCTTTTGGCTGGCAAAATGTGTACAAAGCATTAATTCATTAAACAGAGAAAAAAAAATTATGTAGGACAAGCATGAAAGATAATGGGGGAATAAATCTCATAGTTCATATCCTAATGGCAAGTAGGTATTTATTCAAAAGACAACACTAATTCTGCCTTATATATGTGTGTCTGCATACACATATGCACATGTTGATTTACCTTTCTATATTTATGCATTTAGGTATATATGGTTCATCCATAAAATCATTCTAAGAATAGACACACATTAGTTACATGAAAAAATAAACTTTTAGGCTGGCAGAAGACCATGTGTGAGAGAATTCATGTCCATAGACAAACCTCATTGAATAAGATGGTCTTCAAATGTTGCACATTGTGTGACTGGTTAGTAGTCACTAATATTGTTTTTAATCCTCATACCAATGAAAATGACCCAATAAAAAGTCCAAACCAGTATCCATCATTTAAAGATCTTGGTAACTTCATCTTCAAAATTTTAGGTCACTGGTTTTGATCTGTTGTTTCAACAGGAAATGCCTAGATGTTTTTTCTAGCAAGGACGCGTTGGTTCAATCAGTCGGTCCAAAACATTATCAAGAGGGTTTCATTTTAAGTATTTTGTCTGTGAGACTGTACGCTAAAGACAAAGATAGTGAGCAAAGTAGAGAGTGGAGAGATCCAAAGCATAGGTGGACTTTGTAAGAGAAACCACACAATCTGCACTGTGTTAATTAAGTAGGTTTTCTCTTCAAAATAAATCCTGTAGCTCTGGAAAATTTCAAAGTAAAAATTTTATATCTCCTTTTCCTTTTCTAAAAGCATGTTAATATGCAAATTATACTCGCCAGAAGCAGACTTTTAATAAAATCTGGCAGAATTTGAAATTAGGTGTGTATAACTGTTAATGTTATAAGAGTGCTGCTGACTAAATCTGTAAATTGTAAAGGCTTTGGCTTAGTGATCACGTCAGCCTTAAGGAGCTACAATTTAAAAGAGATTATATGTATTGCTAATAACTGTTTCTAAAGCTGTTGACAGAAAGGTAATGCATGGTCTAATATCTAAATGTTCATCTCAAAATATGATAAAGGTTACATTTTTGATCCATTTTCACCCAGCTAGTGTTACAACAAATATGGATGATCAAAAAATACTGTTTATCCAAGCTTAAATAATGATTTTATAAACTTTTGTCTACTTAGTGGTTCCTTATTCAAGGCTATTTACAGAGATGGTGATACTTTCTTGTCATAGTTAAGAATATGACCTTTGTTTCTAAACAGCAGGTCTTATCCAACTTTTAAATAGCGGTAGAATTTGAGGAGAGCGCTCAATGACATTTGAAACAAAATAAATTGGATGCTACTTGATAAAATTATCATCTGGAAGGCAGCATATAAAATCTGATATAATGTAGACATGAACAGGGAAGATTTTAGTATCTGTTAATAACTTTTAGGAATGTTTATACTGAACATCAGAGAAGCACCTTAAAGTGCAGTTTTCTTCCTAGATCAAAAGCAGATGAATTGATGCCAACTGGGATTTTCCAATTATCTCCTAGAGAGAGGTTACATCTCTCCACAAAGTCAGAATTTCTCAGGTTTTAATGCTAAGAGGTACTGGACCAGAGTCTAGACCAGGCTAGCAGTGCCTGACACTAAGGGATCTCCCTAGCCAATCTAACAAGATATCTGGAGATTCTCCTTGTCAGCAATCCCCTAGGACTGTGGACCAAAAGCAGAAATGGGGAGAAGGAAGAATAGGTGATCTAAGGCTGTTACTGTTCTGTGGCAATGCGGAGCTCAGGAATTGGACTCTGAGGGCTTTTTCAAATGAAGAACTTCAGACACCCTCTGATGTGGGGTTTTGGATCAGTCTTAAGCCAAAGGTTTAATCTCAAGATCAATGAAATAGCCTGAAATTACGTAAGTATATAAACATAAAGCACTTGTTCAGATTTTGTTATTCTTTTTCATAGACCTCAAGAGCAAAGTTTTTCAATTACTTTAAGGAGAGAGTGACCCAAAATAGGAAATGTGAACCAAAATACTACTAATGATAATTAGCCGATGAAGTATGGGTAGCATGGTATGTACTTGATAATCTGACCTTTGGGCTGGGATCTATTTACTTGAGGGAATTGTTTTGAAACACAGAAGGGATGTTCTCTGATTGACTGATCGATATGCAGTGGGGCAGATCCAGGAAAATCAGATCAACATAGAAATATGTTGGATGTCATGACTCTGCAATGTATTACATCTGCCTCATCCTGTATCTTGATAGCTTTATCTCCTCTGTATCCTCTTTCTTTCCATGTTCTTCAGAGGCATACCAGGCTAAAAAATCATGACTCTTAGCGTTACAGCTGCAGTTTCTTATACTAACTGATCAAACCTGCTGAACCCGACACATAACAAGTACGGTAATAGACTCCAAAATCCATAACGATTTGAGGATATAATACAATATAAAGCCAAAGAGCAAGTTTCTGGCAATAGTTCTTCCTTTGTCCTTTTTTAAGCTAGAGCTTACAATTGGCTTTCTGGTGTATGTTTAAGTCCTGATCCAGTAATTGACCTGACTCTTCATTTCTTTGGTTTTATAATACCTGCCAGTCACTGGACTGATTTCAGTGCAGATACTGAGCATTTAACAGCTTCCACTGACTTTTCATCTAGGTACGTTTAGCAAGTAATAAGAAAGAAAAAATACATTTAGGAGTCTAAATGTCTATTGAAATATATCAATGAAAGCTCAAGCATACTAACAGAAAACTACAGAAAAAGCTTCCCAGCTAAAATGAATCAAAAAGTTAGTTCTAGCTATGAGGTTCTACACAACTGAGAAAGAGATGTCAAATCATGATATTTAATCCAAAGTAGGTCTGTGTATTTGTTTAATATTTGGGAAAATCTGACGGAATTTCTCATCTCTGCTTTTCCTTGTATTGAATGTCATAAAGATCAAACTAAACCCAAGTTAAGTGTGTGTGTGTGTATATATATATATATTTTTTTGTATTATGGAATTTTGTGTTCAGGTGATAACCTCTAATTTACATAATTGGTTATTTTTAAAAACAAATGGTTACTGTCTAACAGCAAAATTTGTTTTATTCTTTACAAAATCTTCATGTGCAGCTTTCTCTGAGATGGATAGCTCACTTTTCTTATATTTTGATCCAGTTTGCAATTCATCCAGGCACAGTAAAAGGAGCAATACAGCAGAGAGTAATTTAATCTACTAAGTACATGTTCATTCTTGCTCAGCTACTCATGTTCTTTCTACGAAATCTATGGATGAATTTAATTTCAACTAGGTAGCAGTAGGTAGAAGCTGGCAAACGCTTCAGTCAATAGAATTGTCTTTGCTTTTGTCAGCCTTTGACCATACTTTGCTTTACTAAATCATGCTGTACTTCATAGTAAGTACTTTGTACACAGTAGTCTTTTTTCAATGCCTCTGAAGCAAATGATCCTTATGTAAGAAAGCAGAAAAAGCTAATGGAAACTATTTTTATATCTAATCTGAAACTCTTGTGTGTGTCATTCCACTTTTCAGAAATCAAATTTAAATTACAGATACATTAAATGTGGTTTCCTAATAACATAAGTTGCTTTTGAAGATTGATTGTTCAGCAGTATTTCTAGTTTTCCCTTTTGAGTACTTTTCAATCTACCCTGTGGTATTTGAAAAGTCTAGTAATATAGTGGCTTTCAACGAAATTTATTATCCTTTTCAGGCTACATATAAATATCTTAAATAAAACTCTGGCATCAACATCAAAACACTGAAATATGTCTTCTGTTCTCTCCAGCTATTTCATATTTTATGTGTTTGATGTTAATGTGAATGTGATATTCAAAGTTAATAAATGTATGGCAGAGGGAAAAGTAAATGTCAATAAGCTTCATTGAACACTTTTATTAAATGCTTTGTTGTGTAAAAAAATGTCTTAAAGTTAAGGGGTTCTGTAAATCCTCTATGTCACCATTATGTAGTTCTGTAAGTTACAAAAAGATTAATAAACCTCTATAGAATATGTTAAAGAAATTATTTTGAAATATTAATAAAAATTATTAATGTATTAATATTGGCCTCATCACTGAAGGCTCTTTCAGCTATCTGCTTCTGTCAGCCTTAAATTGTACATGAGTGTGTATGCAGTGAATAATACTATCCCAAAAGAAGGGTGTTTTACTTTTTCCATTTTATTGAATCAAAAATCTAATAATTAAAATATTTTCTACTTCTTTTTGATATTTTCAGTTAAATTCTAAGAGTTCTAGCAATGAAAGGACATGATTTCTCTATGTTAAAGTTTTGTTCATTACACATTAGCTGTGTTTTAAGAATCTTTTTATCTACACAATCTGTAAGAAGGAAAACTAGCTTGCATGTAATGAGTCTTCCTAGGACTAGTATTCGATTTTCCAGCAGACTTTTCTAGGAGACCCAGGTGCAGCAGACATGGATTATGCCATCAGCCTCTGTATGTGAGATTGAAAAAACTAAGAAAATTATTTCTGGGGCTGTAATCTCCATTCTTATGGATCTTTCCTTGCATGGTTTATATTCAAGTCATTTAACACAGTAGTATCTGCAGGGAATCAGCTACCCTATTTACAGCATTGAGCTCCTCCAAATGTCAGGCAGCTCTGTCTTAAAGGGTACTGTGATCACAGCAACAAGAGAAATAGTGTATTTCAGACTTTGTAGAGCACTATAAATAGTAACAGTTCAGAAATAAAGGTAAGAATTATGATAAGACGAACCAACACACTGATATATCCACCTGCTCTCCCTCAGTTCTAGTTACCTTAGTGCCGTGATGGACTCCACATCAGCCTAGGTGAATTTAGCCAAAGATGTGTTTAAAATCACAAGCAGCTGGCAGGCTGCTTTGGCAAGAGATGTACCACATGATGTGGTTGTAATTTTGAAACAGCATATGTATGGTTTCTCCTTCTGCATTTAGACATATCTACGCTGGGCTTTGCTTTGTGACTTTGTCAGTAGATTCTGCAAGTACTAGATTGCTATCTTGAGCTTTATTCCCAATTTCCCTCATCCTACTTTGCATTACTGATTTATTTTCAGTACTTACAAATCAGTGCTGGTAATCTAGGGTCATTCTTCTCCAAACTAAACAAACTTATTTCTGTCTATTGTAAGACACTTTCCTCCTCACAGATGGAATATAAGTCCTGAGTGGAATTTTTCTGAGGTCTAAAATTGGGGGAGGTAAGGGGCGAGGAGAATATAACTTCGAAAAATGTCACGTATAGACTTATAGATCTGTGTCACATCCTTTTACATAAAACTTTCTCTGTGCACAGTCTTTGCTCATGGCAAAGCCAAAAGTATTAAACCCTCAAATGTAGGTCCCTGTTTCATGAACGACTAAATTATTTTGGCTTTACCGGAGGCACCTCTGTGCAGGCAGCAGTTATCGAGGATAGCTAGCACCATGCTGATTTGCACATTCTCAAGTATTCCTCTCAATCATCTGTTTGAAAGTTAAAATTAATGGCATTTTCTCTTGGCTATTAAAACTCTAATCCTTTAAATCAAAGTGGAACATTAAAAGATGCCTCTTACACTCCAAGATGCACCTACCTATGCCCCAAAACATGGATTAATGCATGAGTGGACTGACAAGATTAGCTGTTCTTTTTAACTGCCATAGAGCATTTTAAATTCAGAATTATTAACAATACCATAATAAGTTTTTAATCCCCGTGAATTTTAATGGATATGAAACTTCAGGCCATGTATAAAGAAAGACTTAAATTCTTAATGGAGAATTCAGGTGAACTTTAGCTTGCATGCAACTGTGATTCTGAAAATGCCGTTTGCTGAAGCCCTGAAAACCACTTGGACTGCTGACCAGGTTTCTGCCTCAGTTCCTCAAACACCAGCCAAGCTGTTTCTGCCTCTCCCCAGCAGCACCTCCATTCTGACAGGGCTAAGCAGCTTGGCATCCCTCTCACGTCTCTGCTGTTTGAGAATCCAGGTATCTTTGTGCCTTTCTCCAAGGGGGCTTCCCAGGGCTGGGGAAGTCATACTTCTCAAACACCACTTTGACCATCAATTTATTTTAAGATATGATGAGTTGCACTCTTTCATTCCTCAACTCCAATCACAGCCTAATGCTTGGCACCCTCACAGATTCAGAGGAGATGAAGCATTGGCTCCCACCTTTGGACCGAGGAGATTCAATCCCATCTCCTGGGAAGGGATGTGCAAGCAATGATGGGGCACTGTTAGACCTTTCTTTTGAGTGGGTGCTAGAGTGACGACTCATCTGTTTACTTAGTCCCAGCTTCATGTGATGTGTGACTAGCACAAAGCATGTGAACAACCATTGGGTCTACAGCAGAAACTCCAGAAACTCAAATGAACTCCTACCTAATCTCACCTTAGCCGACTCACTTCCTTTAACCTCCTCCATAGAACAGCAAGTCCCAAACAGTTTCCATGGCAGGGACAGAAAGACTGAATCACATCACCATATTTTCTTCATAGATAACCAGTACGCTTAAGGAAAGTTAACTAGCATGAACATTCAAGACAAGTTTCTGGAGTCTTAGTCCTGCCCGAATATAGATCCTTCCTCCTTACCTGCAGGAGAAGACTGGCAAATTCCATGACCAAGGTATCCTCCCTGCATTTCTCTGAAGCCTAATCTCTGCTAACTCTCTGTTTGGTTGGCTGCTGGATTTATCCTGGGTTAGGGTACTAATTTTCCCCATGTGCATTATAAGAGCCAGTTTTTGTGGCACGTAGTATTCTTGGATGCTACACTGCCATGCCAAAATTAGGTTGTTTGATCTGACATTTGCTTTCTGATTTTAGTCTACAACATTTATAAACTTCCTTGCAGCAAAATCTTTATTTTCTCCCAGCTCCTGTATACCCCATCCAAAGTTCTGGTTCCTGTAGCATGTCATAATATTAGCAAATAAATCTAACTTTTTCCATCATTGATTGATGATTTTAGTGGTTGACTTGAAGCACAGCACTGGAGCCTGCCTGTCAGATGCCAAGTTCTAAGCATGTTCTAATCAGAGCCCTCAGTCTCCAACTGCATCTCTGCTTTTCCTTTTTTTTTTTTTTTGAGCTTAACTTTACTGGTATGGGTGAATTCCCAGCCTCCCCAAAGTCAGTAGCAGCTCTGCCATTGATTTCAAATTGTCGTATAAATCTTTGTCATGAGTGTACAAAACCTATAAAAACTGATGAAAAACTCAGAAAATGGCAGCTGCCTATCCAACTTTCTCAGACTTCTTGCTCCAGCAATGTACACTGAAGTTTGATTCCATCTGATATTGAACTTCAAGATGAAGAGAATTAATTAGTGAAAAAAAAAAAAACTGAAAAAATGAGATGAAATCGGGAACATCATTCTACATAGTCCCAAAATATAAGCAGAAAAGTCATTTAATCTGTTTTCTCTGTAAAGTTGTCAGTCTGAAATTTAGACTGTTTACCTACTACTTTCTATTAACTTTAAACTAAGTGATTTTCTAATTCAGCAGATTGCCTTGAAGCCTGCTACTGGTTTTCTAGTCAGCTTGATCTTTCATTAGCTACAGTGCTTTGTGGTATTCATTATACATTAATTTACATTTACATTTTTAGATTTCAGAAGTACATTCATATTAGCATTCTTTTGTTAGAAGCAAGTGGCAGAGTAATTAACATAGAAGATTTGATCTTACTAATAGAATTCATGTTTGGTCTTTTGAGTCAAAAAAAAAAAACCAGTGAAAAAAAAGGCAAAATAATACTCTCTTGAAACGTTCAAGATACTTTGGTTGATGTATCCTTTTATGTTTCTTCATGTTCATTTTACCAGAAATGCATCCTTATCTGCACATTCATGTTGATGTACTTACTATTGTATGGGAGATAATACACTCTAAACTGGAAGTGACAGTTTTAACATTAAAATGGTAACACTATAGATGTTGTTCTAATGTTAAAAACCAGAAATTTTCCCCTTCCTCATGTCATACCATGTTTACTCCTGTGAAATTCTATTAGATAGGCCATTTTTTTTCTGCAAAGACCTAGGGGAACTTATAGAAACAAATATGTTGAACCTTTTTGACATAAGTCAATGACTTTATATAAACCAGTGTCTCTCTCCCATGCAGGCAGTTCCCTTTTGTTTGGTAGATGAGCAGAATTTGCTCATCAGTAGTTAGTGTTTGAATCCAATAAGGAAATAGCATCCTCACAGTTGCCCAATTCCAACATAATCCAAGGTCAGAGAAGACAGGAAAAGGGAATTCTTGGTATAATTTCTAGATCTAAGCTAAATGCAAATGGTGAAACAAAGTACTCTTTAGATGATTCCTCAAAAGACACTGCATGCACTTCAGCTGAAGAAAGCGCTGATGAACATAACCAGAGAGTATCCAGGTTGGTGGCAACCTTACAGACGTAAGATCATACATTTGCCATACTGTAGCTGTGTATGATGTCACTGACTGTGAAATGATTGCACTCACTGCAGGACAGAATATACATCTGTTCTCAGCTAGCTGTGTGTGGAGTCTGGCAGGCTAATTCAAACTGCTGTGGCAGATGCCTGGGTAAGCTGCCAGGGAGTCCACTGAGGAGCACTTACATGCTGTATCCCGGCCACTCGGCTTTGGAGACAGTAACTTCTGGCACCAGAAAGGGAGCAAGGAACCACAAGGGAAATAACACCAGTTATCAGAGCTATTTCAGCAGTCTATGACTGCCTATGGCCTGACATATTAATTGCTCTTGTTCCTGTATTTTCTAAATGGTAAATTTTCAAATAAGATTACATGGGGGAAAAAAAATACTGAAGTGGGGAAATAATTCGATTGACACGATTTCCTACTATTGTCACACCACAGAATCACTAGGTGGGAAAAGACCCACAGGATTATCAAGTCCAATCGTTCCTGTCAATCACTAAACCATGTCCCTGAGCACCTCATCCACCTGTCCTCCCTCAGCTGCTCCTCTTAAGACTTATTCTCCAGCCCCTTCACTCAATGCCTTCATCCAAGTCATCGATAAAGACAATAAGGAACTACCACAGCAGGCAGGTAGTTCTGAGAAAGACTGTAGAGCAAACTAATGCAGCTAAAAATTGTTGGCTGGGATAACCAGCACATCAGGCTTCAGCCAGCTACACTGATGGTCAGTAACTGAGAGAAACGACAGATGAAAAAGCACAACAGGTATTTTAAGAAATGACTACAGAATTACAGGCTGAAGATAGGCATTAGTAGTGCAGCAGTTCTCTAGGGACTAAGGTGCTTAGCCAAATACAAATGGAAGGGAAATCATTTTTCCCTTTATTCCTGATTGAAAAATCAAAAGTTTTCAACTTTTGTTGTGATAAAGTCTGAATTTAAAGAAAAGATCTTCACAACGTCTTCTTTTAAGGAGAAAACAGATTATTCTCTTGTTAGATCAACCCGTGTTGATTTGAAAGCATGCAATTCACTGCTGAATTTAAGGAATAACACAAAGGGGAAGGCCCTGTAGGGAAAGCTCTCCAGATTCTTCAAACAAGACACTGTGCAAACTGAATGACGCACTTCAGTGCTCTGTAAGGGCTACTGTTTACAGCCTTTTTGACTTGACAGGCCTGCTAAAGCTAAAACAGAGTTCCACAACCAAACTGTTTCTGATAATATCAATTCTTAACATAGACTTTTCTAGAGACTTTTTTTTATTTGCCATTTATTTGGTCTGAAACATCATGGTCAAAAGGGCATCAGCTGCTGCTAGCAATTAAATTTGTTGTTTCCCTCTCCCACTAAAAAATGAATAAGCCCCTAAACCCACCACTAGGAAAATTAGTTGACAATAAATACCTGAGTCCACCTGCAAGCAGAAAAGTAGTAGAGGGATTATGTCTTTATACACTGAAAGTCTTCATTTTTAACAATGTAACCTGTTTGGTTTGTATTTACTTTAATGCATAAGAAACATTATTCACTCTTGAACCTTAAAGCCTACATTTTTTAATAATGACTAAAAGATTAAGAACGCTTAGCTAGCTATTTAGTTAGCCAGTTAGTTACTAGCTTCACTAGTTAAAAGCTTCATTATTAAGTTTGTCACACAGCTGTGGATGAAAGAAACATTTATGGCTTCAGTTCAATACTGAAAAGTGTTTCATCACAGTGAAAACTTCTTTCTATTTTATGGCTCCATACTTTCCTCATATTGTGCCAGAAGTTGTCTTCCAATTGTTAAATGACAAGTGCATAGCATGCTTCTGGATTTTCCATGATTTTAGTGTATTTTTAATTATTTTTTTTAACCAGGATAAGCATAAAATTGGAATCAGAGTTTTCCATGTGTTTTACAATTCCATTTAGTATAAGGCACTTTTGAGCCTACCTTATTGGTCAGATTAGATGCGTACTCTAGAAGAGATAAAAATAACTAGTTTTGCAGCTAAAATTACTTTACTAGCCACAATGTAAGTTTTGTAAACTACAGGTTTTGTGACTCTTTTAAATAAATACTCCTTTTTTCCAGGAATAATTATGAATACTTATTAGCAATGTTTTTTAAATAATTAATTTAAATGATTGCTTTTTGATGAACAGCAGATTTACTCCATAATATATCTGTGAAGAGCCTAGAGCTATATGCTAAATTAGGTTGATCTAGCCAAATTATGAGCCAAAAACTTCCAAGTATTGTTTTTCACCAGTTCTTAAAAATAAATACATTCCAAAATTAAAATTTAATTGATATGTTATGTAAGAGAGTAAAATACAAAATTAATTAAATGACTCAATATTATTTTCTTGTGTTACTTCAGATTGTATATTTCTTTCTTTTTCATCTCATCCAACGTTTCCAAATACAACATATGATTTCAACAAAACTATTTTTTATCTACCAGGCAAAAAGTGCCTACCCATTTTACCAGTCCTATTTCTAGCTATAACTTTAGCAACTGTCCTTGCAGATGTGTTTTCTTTCTTTTTAAGTGTGACTGATGAAGAAAATGTATCTAAGACATTTCTGTGCATTTATGGTGAAAACTGCCAATGTTTCATTAGTACTGTAAGAATACCTTGTAACTTCACTATATTCTGGTTTTCCTGCAGCAGGTTGTTGAACTACGACTGCCTTACCCAAAAATGGCATGGTCACCTTTTAAAAAAAAAAAAAGACAAAAGGCATGATTCCTGTTTGCGGTAACATGAATGAGGCATTAAGATCAAAGTAAAAATTTCTGTATAATATGTGTAAGCCACTGCATCTGTTGAACACTAGTCATTTGTACAGCAACTCTTAATCACGATTTCATTCCTAACTAAGCCTTTGAAAAAGATAATTATTCTGATGCAACTACTTCTTCCCTGATAGTGTGATAGGTGCAGTACTGACACTTAAGTCTTTCTTAAAGAAGCACATGCTTCTTGGAGAAATACTTTATACTTTTGCATATCCTGAAAGGAATCGATACAAGTAACAGGAGAAAGGAGATACATAGAGTCTCCAAATTATGGGGTTTTGTTATTAAAATTTGGCCAAGATATAATGAACTTAAATTCTGTGCAAGACAGACATACCACTGTGTGTCACTTCTAGATTGTTAAAATAGCATATCAGCATTCAGAGAAAGGATGTTATTTAGCAATCAGAGATTAGTTAACTGTTTATGAGTCCAATGCATTGATTCAATACAGACTGCCCCAAGATTTAGACAGTATCATAACTGCAGCGACCAGAGCAGCCTACTGTAAACCACATTTGCTCCAGTAGTTTGATTTTCCTTAACAAGTTGAATGGGATTGGCCATCATCATGCACTGATCATAAAGGAAAAGAGTTCAGAAAAAGATCTTCCTCCTCTTGTTTAAAGTAACAGAGGTTAAAACTCTCATAAATAACTTATCAGGAGTTTCATATCTCTACAAGTCTCCTGCCTGACTTCAGTGTGATCTGAAAATCTGCTGGAGATTACAGCAACATAAACTGCTTGTTGTTTCCTTTCCCTAGTAAGGAAAAGGAAACAAGGCCAGCTTGGCTTGAAAAATTGGACAGAGAATGCAACTGGCAGATTGCATGGAGGGTGCAGTGAGAGAACTGGAATATGCACAGAAGTGCCTCCCTTGTAGTGCCCTGGCCACACTGAGAGATGACCTTCCTCCTAGCGTATGATTGATGGAAAACATGTTGCACTTTAACCAGATGAAAACCAAATTCAAGAGGCCACATTAAGGGAAGAAGGGGTGATATTCATCTGTAATAGTTCAACATGTAATAGCTCAATGTAAGCTGTATAATAGCTCTGCCAGGAGTACTTAGTGTAGCTCACAAGTTTTTACAGGGCTCCTGGCAAGTGACTAATGTTAAATGACTCTAGCTGTATTTTAATCCCATAAATGGTTGTACTTATTCCATACAACTTTCTCAGAGACATCATGCATTACCAAGCCTTGCTTGAGTATGAATTTATTTTCATTTCTGTAGCTGGGAAGTTATTTTCATTCTGCTATTATTGTATTTAAACCTCATTTTAAGCATCTTTCTCTGATGCAGAGCTCATTCTTAATTTTATCTCATGTTAACTGCAACTTGAACAAATTTAATTCCTATTTAAATTACATGTGACATCTTCATCGGTAATACATTTTTGATAAGTTTATTACAACCATAGGGAAGCAATACTTCACTTACTACTCTACTCTCAAAAATGCTCTGTAAAAAATGTTAAAATCCTACCAAATTCCCAACACAGCATAATTTCAGATAAGGTCCTGAAGCTCACACTGGTATTTCTGCTTCCAAGGATATGTAGATCACAAACACATATTCTCTGATCTAAAATCTAAGCCTATAAACCAGAAATGTGTTTAGGCATCTATGAGGACTTTCTCTCTTCAAAAATGCACTTAGGCAAATAATTTGAGTTCAGCAGATGCATAAGTATGTTCTCATTAAGGTATAGATTAAATCTCTGAATTTATAAACCTTGGATAAATTTCCTTGCACAGCTGGAATAATTCCATTAATATTTTATATTGCTCTGTGTCTCTGTCTGCAAAAGGTACGTGCATTTGAGATGATTTCATGTAAGAGGTTAGTGATATTATGTCAGCTATGTTTCTTTGTGCTATGAGAAACCCTGAAAACTCACAATGTACACTGTGAAGTACAGATCCCTGCACCTAAACAAACTTATTTCTTCACCTTCTTGATGAACAAAGTTGTAAAGGCTCAGTTCTGACTCTCCCCCAGGAGGGAGAGAGGGGTGGGTGGTTCCTGACTCCTGGAAGACGCAGCTACCACAGGGTGGCTGACAAGGGAGAGGAATCCCAGAAGCAGCCACAGGCAGAAATTTAAGGCTTCTCCAGGCTCTGTACCAGCCATGACTGATGCAGCCAGATGGATCAGAGCCCCAGTGGGTGCATGCTACCACCCAGATGCCAGGCTGAGTGTGTCCCCCTCTTGCACTGATATTGGATACCAGTGGAGAATTCACTTGTGGGAGTTGTGCTCAGGTCCAGGAACTCCACCACTTGGTGACAGAATTCAGGATGGAGGTGAGCAGGCTGAGGACCATCAGGCAGTGTAAGAGGGAGATTGACTACCAGAATAACACCCTATGTTCCCTGTCTCAGCAACAGTCAGGCATGCCTTGTATGGCAGAGAGAAAAAAAATCTAACAGGGTTTATTAATACAGCTTGAAACTAGATGTGAAGAGGGAAGGGGACAAACCAGGCTTGATAGGAAAAAAGCCTGGGAATGACATTCCAGTGTCTAGGGAATGGAGTGCTGGTGAGGACCTTTGGTCTGCCACCTCAGAGGACCCAGTACTGGGTCCAGTTCTATTCAATATCTTTATCTCAATAAGGGGATGAAATGTACCCTGGAAGTGTTTAAAAGATGGGTAGATGAAGTGCCAGGGGTATGATATAGTAGTGAACAGATATGGTTGGACGTGATGATCTCAAGGGTCTTTTCCAACCTAGGGATTCTATGATTCTATGATTCTTAATTTTATAAGCCACAAAAGACTGTTTTTATTGTTATCTGACACAGTGTTTTTCAGTTGGTTTTTTTTTATCCCTTGAGTTAGGTTCATCACTTGATAAAGTGGATTCCTTTCAATGAAGATTTAATTAATTTGTATTAATTCTTTCATGGCATTATTCTGTTGAAGAACTTCACTGCACATTTATATTTTTATGTGACTCAACATTTGCATTTAATAGCATTTGAAAGACAAGTACATGGCTACTCTAATTAATAACAATGATATAGTGTGGATTTTATAGCAAATTAACTGCCCATCAACAAGGCTGAACAACAATAACATAAACGTTTTGGTGTGTGCTTCATTCCAAAACTAACTGACAGAGAAAAAAATAGACTGCAAATACAGAATATTAAGTAATTCCTCTATAAATCAAGCTTGCACCTAATTTACAAACATATATCAGAATTATCTGTCTTAATTAAAAACAATGTATGCATTAGTTACAGAATACAATAAAGAGGAGGGCAGAACTGTATTGTTTTCTTGCTTGTTTCTTTTTCTAAAAAAATCTGACCTATCACTTAAGACATTGTTACATTTTTGTGAAACATATGCATATACACACCTACTGTTTTCACTTTTCTCAGAAGAGCTTACAACACTCTGTAATCACTTTGCAGCACCTCTGCAAGTTAGAAGACTCTTACGTTGTCCAAAAAAAGTCAGTATTAGAGAATTAACTTTTCTCAGTACTTCCTCAGTATGGTCAGCAAAATTTGACTTCTAAATACCAGGCAGCAAAGAGTAGCTTTAGTGGTTTATATTGAAAGCTTTCAAAAGTAAAACCAACTGAGTTGAAATGCCAAAATAACTTCACTTTTTGTTCACATCGAGGGCAGAGTAATTCTAAGCATGTGTACTCCTTCCTCCCACTCATTTCATCTTGTTATGTGATCAAATGACAGATACGGCTGAGGTCCTAACTAATGGAGAGAAACAGGGGGCAGGAGTAGACTGAGGAAAATGCCATGAGGAGTTGCCATGAGGAAAGTGAGGAAGTGCTCACCTGTCTTAGGTGATGACAGGACCTTGCATCTTGGCACCTTCATAGAGATGGAACTGAGCTGGAACATCTCAAGGGTGAGGTCAAATCACAGCTTGAAGAAGAGAAGAGGATGTGAAGCTAATAGACACTCATTTATTCTCTCCTCCTGTTTTACGTAATAGTTCTACTCACTATTCTCCTATTTACCCAGACTTTCCCTTATGTTTCCTTTCTGTACTAATACATCTCACCTCCTGAATGTCTCTCCCAGCTTTTCACTCTTTTAGATGCTGTCAAAGAACTGCTTTTATTTCTGAAAGTATGTTATGGGGAGTTTGAGTCTTCTGAGCTATGATGATTACGTATTTATCCAGTCCCTTCAAGAAAATTCACATAGCCAGACAGATAATGACATTTTCCACTTGTTGAGATTGATCAGTTTGCTACACAATTTTGTTTTCTATGTGATGTTTTAAGACCAAGAATCAATGGCAATTAGGCTGCAAGGTCCTTTTACTGCCATTAGTGGACTCACTCCAGTTCATAATCTAGCTCAAGTACCTGATTCTACTGCAGCCTCACAGAATCTTGCATGTGAAGAAATGTAATTTAAAAAAAAAAACAATCACTTATATCATTGCACATATAACCAAGTGGAATCAGGCACAGTTCTGCAGAACAACTTGCAGAGATCTTTCTATAGAAGGAAACATGAAATAGTCATTGTTTTTCCCAGGAGTAAGTGACATAACTTTCCTCAGCTCAAAACTGTTTGTCTCAGGGTGTCTAGTAAGAAGGAGAAAACTCTTTTGAGGTTTTACCAGCAGAAACAAAGGGAAAATTGCCCTTAAATAGTGCTGAGTCTTGTAGAGTTCTATATACATCTAAGAAGTGGAATCAAGTCATCTGGGTTCTTGAGAAGTGACTTAGGAGGTCAGAACCACAGGCATTGACATGTTGTGTCTGTAATGCAAATTATAGCATTCATAACTAAACCAACACAGCTGTCTTTTCAAGGTGAACTTCATAAAGTTTCTACTACATGGCTGCTGTGCAAGGTTCTGTACAGAGCAATATTATTCTCTCAGGTTTGTACGCTGAAATCAACCCATTGAGATAACTGGCTTCCCTCCCCATGATGAACACATCAGACTATGGTAGACATTTAATTTCTAAGTAAAAACTCCAAAATTAAAATACAGTTTAATATTTCTAGTCCATACTCACTGTTGTGCACCTTTTCAGTCAATCTGAACCCAGCAGATTGTGCTGGGGATGGCAAGAAAGAGTTCATACTTAATCCTTTTGATTATCCTTTCTTTTGTTGTATGAATCTCAAAGATCTGGATGATATCAGTCTCTTCCCTGTTGCAAGGAGGGGGGGTGAAGAATTCTTTGGAAGTGTACATCCTCAAGGGCAGTACCTGCTCATTTCTTGGGAATTCGTCCATTGTAGAGGCTTTATATTTTATTTTATGGAAAGCTCTGTCTACAGGCAAGCCCCAAATCCTGGGATCAAGGTTAACTCATGGCATTTCCTTATCTCTGTCCATGTTAAAGATCAGCCTAAGTTCTTGTCTGACCAAAGAACTGCCATTCTGAATATACTTATAGGATGCAGTGATCAAGCAGATGTCAAATTGATTCGCTTCCCATTAAAGAAATACATAGTTCTTCTCTGAGGCATTTTGATTTAAAACCTAAACACATCTGTAAACATTTTAAATATAGGGGCATTCTTTTTCTACACAAAAAGGAGAGAAATAAGTCCATCATAAGGCATTATATGGCATAGCCTAGGCAATGGAAAAATTCTGCTTTCATATAGAATTGTCTTTGAGATTGAAGTAAGAAGTGATGGGCCTCAAATCTGATATTAGGTTAGAAATCTTGACCATAGTGAAACCAAAAGCACCCGTTGACAAAAATGACAGGATTTCATCTTGCCTTGAGTACTGACTGGAATCTTTTCAATTCCTAACCATCTGTGCTGAAGTACCCCCCCCATATCTTTCTTCTCTGAATGCAGCTTTTACTCTTAAATGGCATACTCCTTTATTCTTCTGCAGGTCATTTTAAAATATGTTTGCAATGGGTTTAGTTGTAACTCATGCTTCAAGTACCTGGAGATGTAGATTATAATTATTTTGCAACTTATACATATGTAGCACTCTCATTTGTATTTTCAAATACACTTGATCAAATATATACTTGGAATTCTTTTTCTTTCCTACAATAATGCAGAACTTTGCTTTACATGATATACCAGAGCATTTTTGCTGTTCTGAACTGATGAAACTCCTCATTAACTAATTTTATTATTATAGAGTATTTTGCCAGCGTAACATCAGGAGGAGCACAACAGATTTAAGTAATAAAGTTTTCTTCATAATGTTTTTAGTACCTTTTGTTCCTTGAGGGCATGAGGAAAAGGTGTTCCATATGCATGCAGCTTGTTGCCAATAAAGTTGAAATAAAATTAGTTAAAAACCTAGGGAATTCAGAGGTTTTGTGGAATAACTTTACTATTTTAAAAAAAATACTACTGTAATATCATTTCTGTTCCTATTTATATTAATTGGCTAACAGATTGTTTCATATGGGATCTTTAAAAGATTTATTTCTCAAAAAAATCTTTCAAAGCAAATAGGAAGGCAGATGGAATAAGCTATAATTGTATGCTGTGGTGTAGTTTAAAAGCATTCTGTTGACAGAAACCTGGTAGGAATAACATAACCCCAGATTTGCAGAGACCGCACAGAACTGCTCAAGTTGTAAGAAGAGGTCATACTAGACTAAGCACTACTTGTGAGACAGTAACTTGCTCCAAATCAACCAAGCAGCTTGTGAAATAATCCACTTGCTGAGCCTGGTGGTTCTGCAGAATAGATGTGGTTTTTACAAAGTCTTGTCTCCCTGGGGTCCCTCTGCAGTAGATGGAAACAGGCTCCTTCCAAGGACTAATCTCAGCTACTCAGGTTCCTGTTCTGAATCTTTTGGCTTGTGAGCCTCATCCAGATGGGGATAATACTAACTCTTTCTCTCCCTGAGAATTGCATTATAAGGAATTACTTGTCTTTAATATTTGAGTACAAAATTAGAAAGGTCATTTGAGCAGAAAAGAACATCCCTGCTCGGAATAGTTAACTGTAAAGTGCTTTAGTTATAAGTGTTATAATAACTTATTCCTATTTATTTTAACTACTGAATATTCTTAGAGACTTCAGTGTTCCTACATGTATCATATTAAGTCATGCAGTTTTCTGCATCTCTGTTGCAAGGACTAAAAATTTGTGTTGTCTCTGCACATGGAGTGGAGTGAAAGAAATATCAAATATTTACAAAATTCAAACGAAATATAAAATTCCTTTGTTATAAATCCAGATTTTGTGTGCATGTTTTCTCCTGTTTCTCTCTCTATCTTTCTCTCCTAACCATCCTTTGAGAATGGAATAGCAGAAAACAGAGCTGAGAGACAGTCATAGTCAGGCTGGACAGGTACACATATGGTAGAGTGTGGGAGGTTATGAGAAGCTGTTGTGAGAGTAACTTACCATCAATGCTGGTAGGACCACTGAAATACAAGTAGTGGTGACTGATCCTATAGCTAGGGGTAAGCAAAGATGAGTGAAATAAACTTAAACATGATACAAATGAAAAAAAGGAAAAAAACAGCTGGTCTAGCCTGTTGGGGTCTATGGCACGGACAGCATGCAACTCAAAAGTCTTGCTTTGTTGTAGATCAGCTCCATTAAAATGTCATACTGTTTTGGTTTGCTGATATTCTTAACTATTTGATCCCAATATTTATTTTTCAAAATTATGTTATTTATAAATTGCATTCATGCGAGTAGCTGACAAATCTTTTGACTTCCAGAAGCTTCTTATGTTTATTTGAAAATTCATTTGTTTCTTTGAATGAGTTAGTGGGTTTTTTGGTTTTATTTTTTGCTGGATAACAGTGGGTCTATTTTTGCTTAAAAGATTTGTGTGCCTTAAGTGAATATTCTTTCATAATTTACCCCTTGGTGGATTGTGTAATGAACTGTGAGAAATAAATACAACTTCAAGTGAAATACCATAGCTACATAAATTTTACACGCATATATTTTAAATCATCTAAGTATTCATACATGAGTTTTAGTCAAGTAAATAAAGTATCTCCTTGACAAGGTAAAATATATAGTTTAGTACAGAATATAGGACTTGTCTAATAAAAATTGCCTAAAACACACCTACTTAAAAATACGTAAGCTAGGAATTAATTTTCAACATTGACTTGACCTTTAGGGTATTTCTTCTTAAAAGAGTATCATTGTACTGAAAATGGAAAAACCCAAGCAGAATGAAAAAAAGTGTGACACACAGGGGCATACTCAGATGAATACCTGGTGAAGAGCTGAACGTGTTTAGAATTTTTCTGTACATCAAGGTTATCCATTTAACTGGTGTCTTTTTTCCTATCTAAGAGCACGCATTTTTCCAGCCTAGAAAATTTCACACATGAATGGTAGTAACACATTCTGTAATTATCCTTCATCTTATGTCTTTGTCACAATGTGTAATGCTACAGTTTTTCATCATTAGAAACAGTGCAGGAATTTTAAACAGTACAAATAAATTTTACACGTAATACTTTTTTTCCCAGGAATCTTAGAATACATAGGAGTGTGTTTTAATCAAGGCAATGCCTTCTTAGGTATGGAAGGGGAGATGTCATTATTAATATTATTTTTAGTCATTGTTTTGAGAATCATAAGCGACAAAATTATTTCAGAATTGTTCTGAATTTTTTTCAGACTAAAAATTTTGGATTCAGTAGGTTAGAAGACAAAATTGCATTTCACCGTTCCAAAAATTTAGACAAGAAATTCTAAGCAATTACTAAGAAATTAAGTTCTTAGTAATATTTAATCAAATTTCCTCTAATGATTTTGATGCTTTCATTAGCTAGTCCACCTCAGAGAGACTGCATTTCAGCAATGATAGATAGGCATTTAAACATATTTTGTAAAAGATATTTCCTACATTCCATTTAAAGCTGGGATAGATACTGCAAATCAATGAAAATATAGTGCCAATTTCATCACCTCTAGAATTATGGTCTTTTTAGAAATATATGATGACACAAATACCACATCATTTCATTTTATCTTCCACATATATTCATTTTGCTATTATTTTTCAGTTAAGCATGATCAGCTTCTTGTAGAAATATTTTATAGCAGCTCAAGGTTTAAATAGTAATGCAGTGGAAGATCTTTTAACTTTTACTATGCATTCTTCACAGATGACATACAGGTGAACCTGCAAACTTATTCTTGTGAGGATGTAGGGTCATCACAAAATGTAATTGCAAGGTGTGAGCAACACCAGAATTGGGCTTCTGAACATATTTCATGTGCAATAACTGCAGATGTTTCATGTTCACTACTTTGTTTATGCCCCTTTTTTTAGCACTTTGTCTTCTAAACTTAAAAGTTACATATACATGTAACTTGCACTTCCCATTGGGAGCAGCAGGGACTCACAAGGATGGTTGGGAGACCCTGGCCTGGGGAAGTAGAGCAAACCCGGGGTGCACAAAGAACAGCCCCAACCCCAGACACCGAGCACCTCCATGGGAGTGGGGCTGGACCAAGGCCAGGTCAGAGTGCAGGGCCAACTTGTCATAGCCCGTGGTTGGGCAGGGCTGTGGGAAGCCAGAGACCAGCCCTGCTGTTGGGGTATCACTGGGACAAGATTTGACTGCTCCAGGGGATGTGGGGTCCTGGGCCATGGCAGGATGGCAGGAGGCAAAAAAATGCCATTACTGCCCTCAGAGTCTTGGCAGTAATAATGACTCTGTAACCCTTGCTTAGCAAAGGCAAGCATGCTTAGCTGTAACTTTCACTATGTATAATAAAGGTTAATTTCCAGCAGCAGGGCAATAAATTAAGCATAGATGTCTAAGTTTCATATTGACTAAGGTATTTAAAGCCAGGATCGATTAAGTGAGCAATAAAGTACCTTCTCAGATTTGGTGCATATACTCACACTAGGGTGAAACTCTAAGACTGTTTTCTTTTGAAGAATCTGTTGAACTTCTTTCATCATTTAACATTTTCACATTCCTTACATCTACTAGCAAAGGCTCTACAAAAACAAGCCTACCAAACACACCAGAAGTTTGGTTTCCAGAGCTTCAGCATAACCTTCAGCTGAAACAGTTGTGGCCCCCAGGCACCATTCCTCCAGCTTGCCAGTGACAGTTCCTTCTCTGATGAAAAAGGCTATATAGTACAGAGGCAGAAGATAAAAAGACTCAACAAAGTGGATTTTTTTTCTGGGTACTTCCAGGCTGCTTTCTCTGGAAGCAAAGAAGAAAGGATGTTTTGCACAAGGAAAACACTACAAGCAGAGGCAGCAGATAAAACTGTCCCAGTAACAGAAGACACTACCATTTAGCAAGAAACTTAAGACTGTACTGTGCTGCATGCCAACATCATTCTTGTCTCAGCAAATTGAAAAGGGCATAAAGGAATGTAATGATTTTCAGGATACTTCCTTTCTTTTGCTATAGGTCACTCAGGTTAGTAGCTGCTAAAGATTAATGTTGCATTGGCAGCGCTTCACCCTGCCTGAACCTCTTTCCATCCCTGAAAGAAAGGGAGAGAGAAAATAATGGTGTGTATAAAGTATGAGACAGGACACAAAAATCAGAAGAAGGCAAATAGATCTTAAAGATGCCCTAAACCCTTCCTTTCAGATATCTCATGAGAATGAAGAAAAAAAGTGTTGTTAACATTTGTCTGCAAACTGAGTAAGTCTTAAAAAACAAGTAATAGAATACATGGGCTTTGAGAGACTAAATGAAATAACATTTCAGTATGATGACCATATGGCTCATAGGTTTAAGGAGTGATATGGGACCTGGGCACAGGACAACTTTTCTTAAATTATCCCAATTGTATAAGTATCTTCAGTACTATTTTTTAAACAAATACAATATTATTATTAATACAGTATGTCAATGTAATTTGATTGTTATTTGTTGGAACACATTGAATAGTCAGTTGTTTTAATTTCAGTATTAGTTAGAGGTAATTTTGTCCTTGGGATATTGGCAACAAGTATTAATAAATACCAATCCTGCCCTCATTTTAAATTGTTTGGAAAATTACATAAAATATTCATGTGTCTCTGGTTACTATCCCTTTTTTTTCCCCACATTTAGGTAAGACATTTCAGCATAAGGCTGCAGCAAAGAAGCGCACATTTTCTGCTATTCTATGAACAGCAGAAAAAAGCAAGCTTGTCATTCGGAGATCCGTCAGTGATTTATAAATTCACTTGAAAAGGAATTAAACCAAAAAAGAAACTCAAGTGCAATAAGCCATGCTCTTCTTCATTACCAACATATTCTGAATACTAATGCATTCTATGGAAGTGGCTTGATGCACCTCTTGGAGTTCAATAGCAAAGAAACTTTTCAATATTAGAGTTTCTTGAGCTTCAAAACCAAGCTGCATGAAAAACAAAGTATGATTATGAACTAATGAAATATACAGTAAGGTTGGGCAATTAAGAGGAACAGAGCCTTAAAAAGGCACTTACAAAGGAGCCATATTCTGCTCCCATTTTTAACTCTGCATGTTAGCTTCAGCAAATTAGAAGTGCATGAGTCTGATGAAAGCTCAATTTGTCATGCTAGCTAAGCAACAGATCGGCTGTTCCTGAGACTTCTTCCTTTGCAAAGTACTTATTAAGAAGAGAGCAAGGCTTATTTCTGAAAAGGTGTATCACAGCTGTCAAGGATTGTTTCAGCAGTTCTGTTCTGAGCATCACATAGTGCATGAAATAATAATGGACTCCTGTCTTCTTTAGGATGTTCCTCTACTCTGAATTGTTCCTACAATAGGTACTATTTTAGTTCACGTGGTAATTTATATAAATAACTAGATGAGCATCTTACAGGTCTGTATTACCCTTCAATTCACTGTTTCAGGGTGGGCTTTCATTCCTTTCAGTTTAGTCAGAAAAAAAATATTTTAAATCTGGTATTTTTGGCTGTTATGCATTTTTGATGCTGTTAATGGATTTCCAAAAACCTGGTGTGCAGTAACTAATACTTCCTGATCTTTATTACGCCACCATCTACTCCATGAAAAGTGTGGAACTATGCCAGCATGAATCAGATGCATTGGCTTTTAATTTTATCAAGTAAATAGGAACCAATTGACCTTTTCTGTGCCATACTTCTAATAATATCTCCTTTATTTATCTAAGAGCTTTCTCCATATCTCTTAATTGCAGTTGCACTGTGTTTTTACAGACCACAGTAGTTTCCTACATAATTTATAGTGCTACTGCACAATTAAATAAACTCCAGATTCTCCAGATTTCATAGGGAATACTTTCTTTTTGTTTTTAGTGAAGAGATACTGGAATGCATTGTATATCTCTCACAAAGCAATTATTTTTTTAAAAAAGTCTTGCCAGAAAGTGTGGTTAACTTTGACATTCTTTAAGTGTTTATGAAGGCAATCTGTTTTGCTGGTAGGAAGGTCCCAAATATCACAGATAAGTTAAGAAATAAAAAATAACATGTGCCCTGTTCAATGGATTACTTTTTTCCTGTGGAATGCTAATGAATATATATGTACTTGCCATGGCAACCAGACCATTTTAAATTTTTTCATACAGACTTTTCTATTCTTTGTTTCTGACTGAAAAATACAACAAACCACTAGGTTTGCAGATGCTGAAGTTTTATAATGAAGGGCTTCTAAAAACGATTGCTGCAGTTACGAACTGTCACAAGCTGAAACTTCTCAAAAAAGAAATAAGCCTAGAAGCAATTATTCTGAAACCATTCATTGGTCCTGGATTCAACTGAGAGAGCCTGGATGGAGTAAAAAGTCAAGATTCATATGAGCATTTCATCTCTGCTCATAATGGCATCGGTCCTGTGCAGATGTAACCAGTGATGAGCAGGCAGGGAGCTGGTGTTGTAACACTGCCCATTTAAATACTATGTGGTAGTTTTCATTATGTGTGGATTGTCTGAAATGTCCCTATATTACCTAAAAGTTGGCCAGTTCTTCCAAACTTGTAAGTTTAGAAATATAATCAATATGAACTAAATCCCATTGTCCTTAAGATAAGCTGTATCTCTTAAGAAAAATAAAACATAAAAAAGTGGGGGGTTACCATGTGATATAGAAGTATCGAGAAGTTTCAGTTTTGAGTACATGAAACACATCAAAAGTTTATATACTTTAAACAGGATTTTTTCTCTCATCATGTAGTGAAAGCACAATCATTAATTTATTTGCCCTTTTTTTTGTTGAACTATCAGTGCAGTAAATGGCTTTTGGGAATGGAGACTGAGCATCCACTCAGCTCCATTTTCTAAAAATAAGCCTCATCTGTTAAGTGTACTCAGTCAGTGCACTACATTTAAATTTCATTAGAATGCCTGCATATTAGCTTTGAAACTGTTACAATGATCTGACCATACCTGGAGCACAATAAACATTTACAGTCACATTGGAATAAATGCACTTCTCTTGCACATAGCATGTAGCTGACTTCGTCTGTAGACATAGCTGGATTTTTTCCTCTAACAATTTCTGTAATTAATCCATAATCAAAACCAGAGAAACAGTGGTTTCAGCCATTTGCTACAGCAGTTAAAAAATCTAGAAAGACCTGAAGCTGTAGGTGATTTTCTATTGAAGATATCGAGCCTGGTTTTATACTTAGGCAAATACAGATATTTATCCTCTTTATTTTGAATGCATTCTGTCTAACAATGATAATTTACATCTAGCTATTGTCTAGCTATTGAGGCAGCCCATTGTGTGAATACACAAAGTGTTCCATGTAACTTCCTTTAGAAAGGGAAGTCAGTGGATATGTAGCTGGATATTTTCTTCCCTGATTTGTTTTATTCATGCTGCATAGACAGGAGATCACAAAGCTGAGAGAGAATAATACTTTCCTGACTCTTCAACTGCGACATTAACCCTATTCCTTAGCAAGCGCTTCTACCCCAAGACAAGACTCTAGTTATTAACTCAAGGGCAAAGATTACTTTGATCTGTGTGAAAGGAGACTATATGACAATACATGCAATTACATTGTATTTCTTAAAAAATATATTCACTGCCTAGGTCAGAAAACACTTTTTAAAATGTTGCAAGTCACTAACTCCAACTATTCTTCTATTCCATATGCAAATACATTTTTCTATCTGATGAAACTCACCCAATGGCTTATTAGTTTATCAGTATTCTTTTTCTGCCCAGTCTTCATTGATTGCTCTATTTTCTATTCTTTTCCTCATTTTTGTTTTTGTTTTCCCTCAGCACTATTTGCCACTCATTTCTTCCAGTTTTTCATTTCCAAATCACAGCTGTGTGGGTCAGTCTGCAACAGGCATCAGCATCCTTTGGTATTCTTTAATTATTGTGCTCAAAGTAAAAATCGCGTAGTGTTTCAAATGATAAAGAGACCAGAATCTGATTTTGCTATGGATTTAGATCAATGCAACACCTCTGGAATCATACATCTTTTACAGTAGTATAAGAAAGTACTAACTCAGATTCATCGTTAATAAATATAGATCAAAGCTTTGTTCTTACTTGGGATTATATAATGTAGCCCAGAGAAAAAGAATCACAAGAAAGGCAGTTACATTCCTCCCTCCGCCTCCAGCTCATTGCTAGTTGCACATTACGGAAATGAGAATACTTCTTGATTTTTACCATTGTAAGTGAGATCTAGATCAAATTTGCAATCCTCGCATTTTTCAACTACCCTTTAGGAGCTCTGCTATTCTTTAAATCTAGAAGGAGATTTTGATTCTAGCAGTATTTAAAGTCTTCATTTGGTAATGAGAAAGGGTAACAAGCTTGGGGAACCAATCTGTAAGATTCTCCTTAAGTGTTTCAACCAGACCAAAGACAACAATTTCATAGAAAGGCACTTCCAACAGGAACTAAACAATTTCAGCTTCCCAATTTCAGCTCTGCCTAAATGTCAAGAATTTGCACTTTACTTGTAGAATAAAAATATTGAAAGTATGTGATCAAGACCTAGTGTTTAATTTCAGTTATGATTTAGAATTCCTGCAGCAACGAAGGATAAAATATTTCTCTCTGTTAGTCAACTTTCATTTTCTGAAGTTGGGGGTTATTGTCTTACATCCTAAATAAGGCTATAGTGTGAACCTGTTTTTATGAAAAACAGTGTATTAACTTTTTAACTCCTCTACTCCTGGCAAAACGCACCACAGAAAAATGGAGAAGGATTGGATCTTTAAATTAAAAAAAAAGCAAAAATAAACTGTTTGCATTGGGTAAAAGGGATTATATGAGAGAGATTTAGGCTTTAGCAGTGTTTTATCCAAGCAGCTTAGAATTTTCCAATATGCAAAAGTTAGTTAAAGTTATTTTCCTAATATTACCAGATAAAGACATAGTAGATTTAAAGAAACCATTAAAAGCTTACCATTATTTCTTTTTATTTGTTTGGTTTGGGGGTTGTTGGTTTTGGGGGTTACTTTTTTAGCTTTTTGTTTCNTTTTTGTTTGTGTTTGTTTTTCCTTTTTTTGTTGTTTGTGTTTGGTTTTTTTAACAGAACAATAGTGTTATCTTGGAAATCAACTAGAAGACTAAAGTATTCTGGTATTTGGCAAGCCCAAAAATGTTTCCTGCTACTGGTTGTTTCAACAAGCTTTTGCTAAAGACACTCATATTTCTGCAAGCACTTTAAATTTGAAAAAAAACAGTGGTATATCCAAAAGAGACAGTCCTCCTGTCATCCTAGCCCTTCTTTTCCATCTCCATACCACTGCCTCCATTAGGCTGGCAAAAGTATGGGGGCAATTATAGACCAAACTGCTAAGTAAACTGGTTTAAACTAACTGAGGAAACTAAATGATGGAGGCTGAGTCCACTCTCTGAGTAGGCTCACTCTGTCTCCACCAAAGTGCCTGAGGAATTACATCCCATGGCAGGAGCATCACTCATTTAAGAAGCTATAATGCCAGAAGTGTAGGTGCTTGTAGGGACTGGAACATGATGGGTATCAGAGAAACCTGGGCAACGGACATCAAGAGGATAGTCCCAAAAAGTTAGCTGTGATTACAAGGGTGATATGGTTGACCCTCAGATTGATCTAAAGTTTCCTGTTTGTCCTAAGCTGATATTTGTGGAACTATTTGAGTTCCTCTGCATCATGCCCCGCAGATCTCTAGGGGTTTATGAATTTTTCCAAGGACCAGACCCAAGCTGGCTGGTAAGTTCACTCTGCCTGACTCAATGTGTTGAGAAGTCACTAACCACAGCACTGGAGTTATCTCTCATGTGCATCCAAGCAGATCTGCTTGAACCATATTGTGCCTGATTTGGCTCACAGGTTCTTCTGCCTGTGCTGAAGCAGGCTGGAGATATCTGTGGTCCTTTGTATCCTCCCTAGCTAGGTCACTGTGTACCCAGCGAGATTAATGTATCAACAACCACACAGAACTGCACTTGCATGAATAATCCTGCCAGAACTGAGCTGGCCTCCCCCAGCGTCTCTGCATCTGTGGCACAATTAATCTCTCAACTAAATAAACTGTCCATGGATAACTGATCACTGGCTGTGCAGAGCAGAAAATGAACATAGGAACATATATAGCACACTGTCTCATGGTAGTGTAGGGGGAAGTAATGATTAACAGGTAGGTCTTCTTGTTACTGTAGTTAACAAATATACTTTGTTAACATTGAAGACAATCATATCTGAAAATGGTGGGCAGAAACTTTTCCTGAGCTTAAATTATAGTGGATAGCAGCTAATCAGCTGTATAGCAGTAGGAAAATTCAGACTAGTTTTCATTACAGGGGCAGATTAGTAACAGGTATAACAACTGCAATGTCATCTGCAAGTGACAAAATTATTTCTGCATTTCTCAGGAGACCTGTGCCATAAGCCCTGCAAAGACTTGTGAGAAAGCAGCTTGTGGCACTGGAAACCAGAGTCCATTTCTTTTGCTGCATGTCAGTGAATGGGCTAAGCAAATTGTGTTTCAAGTAGAGAAGAGTTTGTCAGAAATACAAAATTTCCAGCACTCATTGGCTCAGACTGGACAATATTGGATTTCTGGAGAAGAGTTATTTTCAAAGTGCTGAGCAGAGTAGCTAACCAAACAAGGCTTGTCCCAAGAGTGCCAGTAGGTGGCTTTGCAGCTAGTATTAAAAAAAATATTCTGATGACAAACACACATAAGGGGCTATTTAGGTATGAATAGAAAAAGAACCTGCTGTGTTTCAAAGAATAATGAGCTAGGTAAGGCAGGGGGTAAATTGTGTTGTCTGTTATCTGGATGACATGCTAATAACTGAGAAGATTTCCAATGAACATTTACAAAACCTAGAGGAATCTTGAAGGAAATTGCAAAGATCTGATTCTAAAGCTAGCAAGGATACATGTGTTCATTTTTGCTGGATTTTTCATCCAGCCAGGTAAAGTAGCATATGGGCTGAAAACTAAGGCTACATATCTTCCAAAAATTAAAATCCAGTACACATAGGATATAAATAGGCCTTTAAGGGATCTCCAGGGTTGAGCTCTGGGGCTATGAGAAGAGCTACATGTTGGATACTGAGAAGGGATAGAGAGAAGAGTCTGTTAGATTGGCAAAGCTTTGTACACTGTAGAACGCCTAGCGGGATGTCTTTTTTTTTTTTTTCAAATATTGTTTGTTAATTTTTACTTCTTAAGAGTGAGGGCTGTTTCAGATGCTCCATGTCCAAGGTATTCCTCAGAATATTCTGCAGCTTAGGTAGGGGTATGGAATATTCATTCCAAATATAACAACTTTAACTGGTTTGATATCTGCCGTTACAAAGAAAAAATGTGAAATTGCTGTGGACAGAAGAGAATAGCATTTTTTGAGGAAACAGAAGAGAAATTGAATAGTTCAATTTACATAAAAATGACAATTTATCCGAAACAATAGTGTATAATACTCTTTTCCAGGAACTGAGCTGCAGCTTCAGACATCTATAAATCTGGGATTGAAAACATTGTCACATTTCCTTCCACAATATTAGCAAGGAGTGGGAGAAATTACTAAAAAAAGAACTCAGACTAGGAATCATTAAATTCCACACAGAAGTAGGTTTTTTGAGCTCACAACAAAACCCACAAAGAGTTGGTAAAAATACTTCAAAGATAAACATTCCCTAGCTGGTGACAGTGAAGAGCCTGGATCTCACTAGATCATTTTAAAAACTGTCAGAGAGATATGCTAACCTGGAGTTTCTGTCCCAGCTGCCATTTGTTCAAGGAAAATGTTCATAGACAAAGAAATGCTTTGCAAACTTACTAACTAGCCTCTTTATTACAGTTAAAGATACTGCCCTATAAATAGGAAAAAAAACTTGTACCAGTTCAGAAAATTACTTTTATGTACTCTAACTTCATCATATAACAAAAGAGAAACTTTAATTCAGGAGATTAAATTAACCATGGGAAGCACTGGCTAAGGATTAAATGTAATGATACCAAAATGCCTACCAAAAAATATATACAAAATATGTTCAAATGGGAAATAAAAAGGAAGGAAAAAGTTAATTTAGGAAGCCAACTTAGAAATTAATACATAGAAAAGGTAAGGGGCAAGTTTGACCAACCATCAGAACATGGCACAGTATTAACAAATGCCATAATGTCACCTGTGGTTGAAAACAAATTGCTGGGCACTGATTCTTCAAGGAAACACTATGCAAACATGGCCAGGCAAAGCAGATATGATCTCTTAGTGCCTAGAAGCTGAGGTCTGTGGTAACAGCCTTTTGCTATTAACACCTGAAAAATGTTTGGAGATGTGTTTTATTCCCATAGATGTCATTTCAGAGAAATGTCTGTGATTTACTCTGAATGTATTTCAGAGATTCTCCTAGCAGAAAGTGCTAAGAATCCAGCTTTGATTGGGCAGACACACAAAAAAGGGTACAGGAAAAATTGTTGGTGAATCCTGGAAGGCAGTAGCCCGATTTCTTGTTAGCACAAAGGTTTGTCGTACCACCTTCTGCTCAAAAGATTTATCCAAAGTTGGATAAGTTGGAAAAGGTCAGTGCACAGTGTAAATGTACGTTTCACATCTTTGATTCCACAGTGACACAAAGCAGGGTGGGAGGAATTGACGAGAGGTTTAGGGAATATGTGTTGAGATCAGTGGTATAGTAGGGAAAAAGAGAAGATAACAAAGATGAGAAAAAGCCAGTTTTTTCAGATAAGAGCTTAGTTACCAGCCATAAAACCTGGAAGTAAATTGAAATTATCAAAGTTTTCATTGACCAGGGAAAACGAAGATAATTAAAAAAAGAAATTAATAAAAAGGAGCTAAGACAATTCCCATAGGTGAAATTCTAGTAAAAAAGCTGAGAACTTTCAATTCTATTTGCTCTCCTTGACCATGCAGCTGTAATCAAAGAAAATCTTCAGACTTTAATAAGACTGTATATTTTGTATTGATTTTGTATAACATTAATTAGTTACAGTATCTACATGGAAGTCTGTGCAGCAGGTTTTTTTATTATTATTATTATTTTATTTACTTATTGATATTGCAATATATCTCTTAGTTCCATGGATGTGCCTATTTCCTTTTCTTAGAACAATACATTTTGAGTACATATGTGATTGAGAAGGTATTAGTTTCAACCATGATACAAGCTTCTGCAGTGACATAGGTTATGTTGCTTCTCCTTGTTTTTCTATGCTTTCTTGGCAGTGTTTTGCAGATGAAAAATAACTTGCTGCTTAGTAGCTACCTTTAGGAAGGACTGCTAGAACTTTTGATTTCATATCCGCACACATGTCAAAAACACTACACAAAGCTAGAAGGAATACACAATGCTTCTTGCTGCAGCTCTGGTGGGAGAATCACACACTTGTTTTACTCCAAATTTAAAAAAAAAAATTTTTACATTACCCTTGTCACAAATCACTTTGAAGGCCTTTGAGGATAAAAGTCAACTGTGGGGAGCTGCAGATATGGAAAGCAATTGTAACCTTGCCTCTCTTGGTGAGGCCATTTTATCCAGCATAAAAAGGAATAATTTGCATATGAGATTATGGAAGAATCTCGAATCTTGCATTCACAACTTGACCCCTTCTCACCATAAGGGTGGCCAAATAAAATCTTCTTTCTATGTAAGAAATCTCACTCCCTCCTTACCTAAAAAAATTGGACAGGCTTGGGCAGGTAAAAATACATTACACATCCTTGCATTCACCTCAGTGAACCTCAGCTGTTGTCTACAAGAAGAACAATTTTCAGTAAGAAGTGCCTGCCTGTAATTCAACAGCAATTGTTCTTTTTCCGTATAGAAGTAGTTCCTGGTTAAAGCAGGCAGGCAAACATATGCATTCCTTTCACAAAGGAAAACATGCTCTCAGCGGTGCTCAGGTAGGCAGGCAACCAGGCATGAAACTGAAAACACTCAGGCAGAGACAAAACAAGAGCAGGCAAATGCAGCCTCAAGTTACTGAAGAAAAAAAAAAAGATAAAGTTGAAGTGCATAGATCAGATCTCAGATCAGCTGCTACTATATTTTTTCATAGTCTTAAAATGTTTCCAGCAAAAGCAGGAAGATAATAGAGTTATCGCAGCACTAACATTTCCCATTGCCAGAGGAAGGAGTTGCAGCCTTATTGCATGACACTGTAAAGCTTGTGACCCCTGTTCCTCAAATGTGAACAGACACGGGTGGGCTGCAGGTCTTACACAAACTGGAGTAGCACTGGTTATCAACCTGGATCTCTGCAGAACTGAGACGCCTCACAAAGGCAGCTGAATAAACTTTGTCATCTGAAGAATCGTTAATAAGGAACAACAGGATATTCTTTTAATGGAGAGAAGGCAGGGGGTGATGGGAGCACCTGAATGGATTGGACTAGAATGGCCAAAAAGAAAAGAACAGCAGAGATAGGGAGCAATGCAGTGCTGGCCCAGGGTCTGCTCTGACTAGAGCAGCAAGAAATTTTATGCCTCCTGACTCTTAAAGATCCCTGACTGATAGCGGCTTTTGGAGTGGAGAAGGGGGGTGAACAATTAATTTTGACACCGTTCATGTCACAAAGTAGTAGAAAGGCTGAAGTTTGTTCATAATCCCATTTTCTCTAAGCAACTGTCTCTGTTGAAAAAAATTATGGAAGCACCTGTATAGACATTTTGGGCAGCATTTCACATATCTGAGTTTTGGAGTGCAAGAAAGAATAAGAAATGCCTACTCATGAGCATAAAAGTGCAGTATTTGAAGAAAGAAAACAGGTACACTGAATGAGCTTATTCATCAGCAAATTACATGCTTGGCTGGGTGTCAGAGGCTGTTCACCTAAAAGTGACACTTCGGTGTCCACATTTTTCATTCAAAGAAATGTGCGCTTTCATGTCAAGTTAGTTCCATTTATGAGTCAAAAGAAAATATTTATTTCTGGCAGACATGCAAATATACTTTGGGATTTGAAAATCTAGCTGAAATCTCTTTGAATCATGTTACATATGTATTACCTTTCTTTCCCTCTCTTTTTCTCTCCTTTTCTCCTCTCTTGATACTGAAAGATTCCTATTTTCACAGACTTTGGGTGTCCCTCTGGTTTTCTGAAACAGGAAAAACAACAACTGCATTTCTTCTTTTCCTCCCAAGCCCAGAGATAAAGCTGCTTGTTTCTGTTTATTTGCTGATGTTTGTACATATTTATGTGATAAGAGGCAAATGTGTGTCTCATGCATGTGTAAATAAATTATTGAGACAAAATAAGCTAAGTGTTATCTTTTATTCTGAAAGCTTTTAGAGTAATATGGATATTCTTATCTTGTGCAGAGGAGGGCATGATAATGTCCATTATCCTCTGCAAGTTTTGTTCCCTGCACACACAAGCCTCGTGTTATTCCATTGTTTTAGAGGACAATAAATGTTATCAGAGGCAATGGTCAGCAAAGGGCATTGAGTTTCTCTGCAGGCAGTTTTTGAAATATATAAATTTAGTCAAACATCCTGATGAGAGTTAATGGGAAGCCAAAACGAAGAGCAGGGAAACAAGATGGTGGATTTATGGACCAGAGAACAAAAAACCTCTATTCCCCAGCCAGATCTGAGGCTAAACTGGGAAATGTCAGGCCATAGTGAAGCCTAGGGACAATGTCTTCTGGTTTATATGTGATAGTTTGATCCACAGGTGAGAACTGGTTTGCCTGTTTTGGTTTGGGTTTTTTTTTTGATGGGTAATTACCATAAGATGAGGTACTGAAAAAAGTTTCCTGCCATTCAGTTAAGAGCTTCAGAGCCAGTGGAGATGGTGCTGCCTGTTCTCCTGTCTTCCAGGTCTAATGTTTGTGTAAATTGAATTGGACAGAAAAGGAACAGCTTCAGGTTTTTTTCCAGACTTTCTCTTTTTCTGAAATCCAGAGACTGTTTGTAAGGTCACTCCACTTGTGGGTGTTGATCTCTCAGCTTTGTTCTCAGGGGCATGGTCACAACAGAAACAGGTAGTTCAGAAGTATTTGGCAAGCTATTATTTAGACATGACTTTTAGTCATTCTGAATGAGAACCTAGCTCACTCTTCAGCAAATTTCTGGTCTATTTTTTGATCATCTGAACTCTTTCTGTAAGTGCTCACTGTTACATCAGTTCAGGGTAAGACTAAACAGAGCCCAGCTAGAAGCATCAATGTGTCTACTTGCCCTCAGCTGATACCACAGCAGAGCTGGTATCTCAGATGCAGAAATTGCTACTACTGCAGGGTTAGTTTAGACCAACAGTCTGCAGTCTCTTGAGAGGGAGTGGGAGTCATCAGTGCAGCACAAAGGCGTGAGTCTATGTGGGATGGATCTGGTTACAGTGGTTCCAGCTGAACCAATTCTAAGGCTCACTACCATGTTCCCCTGTGTTGGGTTTACATGGCAAGATTTTGATAGAGGGTATGGAGGAGAGCTGCAGGGTTGACTTTTGTGAGAAGACACTAGAGGATGTCCCCATGTCAGAGGGAGACAGTTTCAGCTAGTTCCAAACCAGACTTGCTGTTTCCTAAAGCTGAGCCTGTCAGTGATGCCAGTGGTGACTCTCTGTTAACGTATTTAAGAAAAGGTAAAAAATGCTGCACAGCCTCTCTTAGAGAGAGGAGTGAAAAATGTGAGAGAAATGGCCCCGTAGACACCAAGGTCAGAGAAGGAAGGGGAGGAGGTACTCCAGACACTAGAACAGAAATTTTCCTGCAAACCCTGAAGAAGACCATAGGGAAGCAGGTTGTTCCCCTGCAGCCTATGGAAGACCACAGTGGAGCAGTTATCTGTGCTGCATACC
Organism: Piaya cayana; assembly: GCA_013389865.1. NCBI lineage: Eukaryota > Metazoa > Chordata > Aves > Cuculiformes > Coccyzidae > Piaya > Piaya cayana. The sequence continues at coordinate 2,234 of WAAB01020016.1, read as the reverse complement.
ATGAAGGACCCCACACCACAGTAGATGGAGATGCCCTGAAGGAAGCTGCAGCAGACTCATGCTGGAATAGTTTTTGAAGATCTGCAGCCCATGGGAGGGACACCATGCTGGAGCAGGAAAAGAATGTGAGGAGAAAGGAGCAGCAGAGATTATGTGTTATGAACTGACCTCCAAAAAAACCTCCATTCCCCATCCTCCTGATGTGAGGACGTGGAAGAATCAGAAGTCTCCTTGCCCTCCCCTGACCCATCATTTTTCATCATTATCTTTTCCCTCAGTCCTGCTGAGGAGAGGGAGTGATAGAGCCATTTTATGAGCACCTGTCAGCAAATCAAGGCTAACCCACTGCATTCCTGATATGTTAGATTCCAGCTGGTGACTGGACGTGTTCCAGGCAAGCCAGTTTCCATGCTACTGGCCCAGCGCTGTATAAATGCAACTGCATTTTATTCATACACAAAGTGGCATTAGAAGCAGAGTTTAGTTATGTTCAGGTGATATTGGGCCCAAGTAAGACCTACTGGATTGTACGTAGCCTGCAGATGTAAGTTTGTTTTTCTTTTAATATCCTGCACAAATCCTGCCTAATTTACCAATAAATAAGGCCTTGCTACACTTTCGAAAAGATTTTTTCCAAACACTTGCAGTATCCAGTAGTACAGAGATTCTTCAGAGAAAATAATTAAAAGCCTGATGACACACATGGTAAATAAATATAGTTATCAAAAATGCATTGAACTACAGCAAAGCTGAAGAAGAAAGCTTACTATTAAATGAAAAATAAAATCAAAGAGAATCCAATAATTCATTCACAATTTGAGTACCATGTTATATATNAACAGGCTGCCCAGGGAGGTGGTTGATTCACCTTCCGTGGAGGTGTTTAAGGCATAGGTGGATGAGGCGCTTAGGGGCATGGTGTAGTGTTTGATAGGAACGGTTGGACTCAATGATCCAGTGGGTCTCTTCCAACCTGGTTATTCTATGATTCTATATCATCTGCTTCATTTTAGAATCTCACTAAGAAAGCTAGCTTGAAGCAAAAAAGAAACAGGATAATAATCCATAAATGCTATTAGCCCAATCAGTATTTCAGTAATTTCTGCTAAACAATAACTGTTCTTAATTTTGGGGGGAGGAGGAAACTGATAATGACATTGAGCAAAATTGAAGGTCTGATATCGATGTTAATTGGGTATGTTACCTGCCTTGAGTAGCTTAGTGTTAGTATTTCATTTTCTTGCAGATTTTTTATTTGTGCTGTATCCTCAGTGCACATAACTAGGTGCTCCATATTCTCTCTGTAAGTACAAAGCAGTCTTTCCCTGGGGGTGAGGTACCTCAAACCTTGCCACAACTCTTTGAGAGGTACAAGAGAGGTAAAGGAGAGGGAGGTGAAATAGAAGTGCAAAGAATTATTGTCAGGACTACATATCTAATGGTCCTTCAACCCAAGGAGAGCACCGAGAACCCACTAGCTCTTAAGAATGGCTGGCTCATTATATAATCATAAGTGTGCCTTATTTGATACAGTAAGCCACATCTAGAGGCTGGAATAGCACTCTCTTATCCCTTATCCCATTCTTTCTCTCCAGTTTGGTATTTTATATGATGTTTTTTGTGAAAACGCTGCCTGGGTTTGCTGGACTGACGATGCATTAGCAATTTGCCTGTACCTAAGGGATGCAACTTGCAGGCTTACCTTCTGCGGAATTCTAGTTTGCAGACTCTGAAGGTCTCAGCAGTCATTATGCCATCCCTTACATCAACATGGACAGAATATCTGTATTCAATTGGATATGACAATAAGCCACTGAAGAGCTCCAGAAGCCTTGCTTAGTGTCTTTCAGCTTATACCATATTTCTCCATTTCTCAGGGGCAGGCTCCGGATCCTTTTTTTAAAGTGAGTAGCAGTTACAAAGATTAGCATCTCAGATCATGAAAGAAATCCCATTGTGTAATATTTCCAGCCCAAATGCTTAAGAAATGACATTGCTTTTCACTAAGAAATTGTCTGAGCTCATCACTGATGAACATACAGACTGCCTTTGTAGATGCAGAGGTGCTTTATGTTTTATTCTTTTTTAAGTATGATTTTGGCAAGTAGAGATGTGAGAAGATTCCAGTCTCTGCATAAGAATTTACTGATATATGTAATTATCTGTTGACTTTGTTAACATGAACTTGCAGAAACTGCTGGAAGTACAATAGAACAGTAAGGAAGCAGTCTAGG
>WAAB01020015.1:55812-84484 GCA_013389865.1 Piaya cayana | reverse complement strand
TGGACCTACTGGTCACACTGTTGCTGTTCCATTTGCATCCAATATGTATTGAATATTCTCCCTAGTCCTCCTTTTATTGTTAATATATTTATAAAAAGACTTTTTTTAATCTTTCACCAACTTCACCAAGCTGAGCTCTAGTCTGATTTTTTGTCAGCATGATCTCAGTTCCTCCCTTTAGTTCAACCAAGAAGCCTGTCCCTTCTTCCAATGCTCATAGACATTCCTCTTCTTTTTGATGTGCCTCAAGATCTACCTGCTCAATCAAGCTGGGTTTTTTTTCCCTGCCAGCTACTTTTCTGGAACATGGGGACAGCTTGCTGGTAGGTGCTGGGATTTTGTTTTTGAGGAGCACCCAGCATTCATGGTCTCCCTTGCACTTAAGTACTGTCTCCCATGGGACCTTGTCAACCAGCCTTCTGAACAGTCCAAAGTCTGCCCTCTGGAAGTTTAATGTGACTCCTCTGCTAATTCCCCTCCTCACCTCACCTAGAAATGAAAATTCTACCATCTCATGTCCACTTCATCCCAGGAGTCCTTCAGCTGTCACATCCCCCTCAAGGCCTTTTCTGTTCACAAAGAGCAGGTCCAGGAGGGCACCTTCCCTTATTGGTTCACTCACCAGTTGTGTGAGGAAGTTGTCTTCCACGCATTCCAGGAATCTTATTGCTTATTGCCCATACTGTGTGCATTAGTGTAAATGCACTTCAACTGGGCTGGTGAACCCTCAGCCCTCATAAAGGGAATAGAGTTCATTCCCAATTAACTGATCTTTGGAATATCTGACACCTCAGTGCCAGTTTCATCCTTTCTGTCACCAGATGTACTCGCCCCTACTTGCTCTGTGGTGATATACTGGTGGTCCTTGCCAGCACACCATCTCTCAGGCACAGGAGTTCCACTTCCAGGCTAACTCCTGACAAACCTGGCTTGGTACCCTTCCCCCTTCAAATCTAGTTTAAAGTTCTATTTATGAGCCCTGCTAGATTTTTAGTGAGGAATTTTCTACCCCTAGGACACAAGCATGCCCCATCCCTATTAAGGAAGCCTGGGAGTTTATGGACCTGTCCATGATCAAAGAACCCAAAGTTTTTCTCCTCACATTAGGTTCAGAAACAGGTATTAATCAACTGGTTCTTTTCGATCTCTTGCTCTTCATTCCTGTGCCCCAGAGCCCACCATCATTTTGCCCAAAGCCTTGAAATCCCTCTTAATTGCTCTCAGCTTCCTGCACTGTGTCATCACTGCCAATGTGAAATACTAGCAAAGGGTAATAATCCCTGGCTTTCACCAAGAAAGGAAGTTTTCTAGTGACATCCTTCACTGATACCTCAGGTGGCAGTAGACCTCCCTATGGAGTGGGTCCGGTTTGCAGATAGGGCCCTCTGTTCCCTTTAGAAGGGAATTCCTCAAGATAATAACTCTCCTTTTTCTCAGAGGATGTTTTGATGGTCATTTGAGGATGGTGCAGCCTAGGGAATGTTTCTAGGCTGCGGGAGCCATCCTCTTTGCCCATGGGGATATATTCCGCTTGCAGCACTTTGTATTTATTTTGCAAGGGAATCTGGATGTTTGTTGTCTGAATGGGAACAATAGGCTTCCTGTGCTGGGCAGGAACTTGCTGCCATTCCCCATCTTTTTTTGCCTCCGTCTTGCAGCTGCCAGGTGGATGTTGCTTAGCCACACTTGCTCCAGCATCCTGCTGAATTCGTGAGAGGATGGTGCTCCACTGGTCTGTTTCCCCCTCACACTCCCTAATAGTCAGGCTAGTTACCTCCTCCCTCCACTCTGACTCCATGCAGAGGAGTTCCCCCACACGAGCACAGCTTCCACAACTGAAGTCAGTACTGGTAGCGTGAATCAGTGCGGAAGCAGGGCACTGCCTGCAGCCCAGGGTTTGGGTAGCTGGTTGTGCCCATGGAGGCTCTGTTTGGGGGGTTACGTCCATCTTGGCTCCTTCAGCACCCGTAGCAGCTTTAATTTTCTGCCAGGTGACCACCATGGTCCTTGATCCCTTGCGGATGACCTCAGACTATCCATCTTACACGACTTTACTATTGGAGACTTAATCATACGTAATCTCTTCAGCAATATACTCAATTGAAAAAGGCTCCATGTAGAAGGGGGAACATGTCTGTATTTTATTATTTAAATACTTTTCTTATAACAGAGATTGTGTTGCCCTATGATGGCTCTCATACTCCATAATGCATTGACATAAGCAAAGAATAAGAAAACTTGCAGTACTTCTGGAGAACAGTTAAACCCAAAAGTTGAGTCTTGAGGGGGTTGAGAGGAGGGAAGCAGAATTTAATTTCCTAATGTTACCTTTCAATATATAGTATAAACTAGATTTTATATATATATATAAATTTATATCTGGTTACATCAGTGGAATCTTGAAGAGTTACAAACAACAAAAAAATTAGGGGAAATATTTGACTGATTGGCTTCCTGTTTTCAGTGAAGACAAAGATGTATTTTCCTTCAATGTAAGCACTGACCTCCTCTTTGTTTTAGTCAATACTTACTTCTTGATTCAATTAATATTGATAGATATCCAAACAAAGATTGATATTTATTTATTAACAACCATGGAAACTATTTATATGTGGGGAGCAAATAATGCATTTCCAACAATTTTCTGTTAACAGCTTATTTGAAATATTTGAAAAAGAACACTTCTTAATGGAATAAGTAGCATCTTTGGCCTTGCTAGTTATAATAAAGCACCTGAAATTTTCCATTATTTTTCTTTAAAAGTTATTGTGTGTTTGGGGTTTGTGTGTTCTAAGATATCTGATAAGATTTATGAAGATTTCTTAGGAATAGAGAATAAGAGGTCTTCAACAGATAATATGGTTGCCTGCTTTGAAACTTGAAATTAATGTGCTCCCAACTTAGTCATGGATTTCCCTTATTCCTTGGGCCCCATTTACCAAGTGTGGGAAGGAGAAGCTGTTGTACCATGCATGACTTGGAAGAAACCTTGCCCCCTTTTATGTTATCCTGTACATGGTATGCTTTACTTCGTGTGCTTGGTGTTTCTTTCACAGAATTATCAGAGGCCTTCTTAAAGATTGGTCTGCCTAAGACCGAATTTTGCCTGTATATGACTCGGTTGCTTTTTTTTTCTCTTCTAAAGATGAATTCTCACTTCTATTTTCTTATGCTTTCAGTAAATATGGTGGGAAAGAGAATAAATCAACTGAAATAATGTCTACTAGTAATGACATATAATTATTTCCATATCTTTAATGCATATTAAATGTTGCTAATTGTTTCTTAAACTGCCCTGGCAGGGCAGAGTTGGGAGAGTCACAAAAGTAGTAAATGACTCTGTTGTGTCATGTTAATGAAGTAACTTGCAGGTGGGGGCAGGAGTTTTCAAGCTAGCAACAAAGAGATGTGGGATGGGCGGTTGCCAGGAGGGGCTAGTTGCTAGAGCAGAAGTGACCAATCAGTGTTTACCTGATGCTTTGGCCTGCTTGTCCTATATAAACGACGAGTTAACCCTAAATAAAGGACTTCATTTGAAATCATATTGATTTGTTCATGAAGTTCATTGGTCCCCGCCACGTTAAATGGAGTCTGAAAAGGGACTACCTTATTCGGCTTGAAAGACAGCCAGAGAATAAATTGGTTTTGAGGAGAAGACGATCATGAAAAGGGGACACCCTGGCCCAGGGTGTGAAAAAAGGTTTTTAGATGTGAAAAAAAGTTTTTTGGCTGTGAAAAAAATTTTTTTGATAGCTGCAGCTTGTAGGAAATAGGAAAAATGAGAAACTCGCTCTTAGGGTTAACTTGAGTTAACCCTAAATAAAGGACTTCATCTGAAATCATATTGATTTGTTTGTGAAGTTTGTTGGCCCCCCGCCACGTTATTTAATTATGGATAGAGTAATATCCTTTAAACATGTGGAAAAATATGAATAATATTGGGGGATGAATGTCGGTCAGTTTTGTAGCCTTTTTCAATCTGACGTTCCTAAAAATTCTCTTTTATTAGAGGAGAATTGTTTTCACTTTTTTCCAAAAGTCCTTTAAGGCACTTCTTCAAAAAAAATAAAACCATCCCACCACCCCACAACAGAAAACAGCTGAGGTTGAAGTCATCTTAAGAAGCATATAATTAAAATGTAATTATAGAGACCCATCACTTGCTTGAGTTGTAACTAATAAACATCAAATGAGAAATGAAAGCACACTGCCTGTGTATAAGTCCACCAAATAAATTTATTCACCAAAATATCAGCAGATTCCTAGAAAAGGTATCTTTTTTCCCCAATAACAGCCTGAATTCGTTGGTTAAATTACTCATTGCCAAAAAAATTGGTTCTTAGTGATCCACAGAGAAATTAACCTGTCATTTCACATACTAATTCATTAAATCCTTTCAGATCTTCCTGTATATTAAGCCCTTATTGTTGATTTGAAGAGATTAAATATTTATTTAAATATATTTAATGTTTCCTGATAAAATGCTTAAAATATATTTGCTTCAAAAAATATGTATTCTTCAGATAAATTAATCTGATATTCTAAGAATATTTTCAATAATATTCTAAAGAGTATTTGGAGATGATGGAGTCTAATCCCCTGCTCTGGGCATGGTCAGCTAGAGTAGGGGTTATCCAGTTCCATATCCATCTGGCTTTTTTATATCTTTAAGAATGGAGATTCTACAAGCTCTCTGGGCAATCCGTGTTAATGTTTGAAAAACATTTCTTATTTTCCTTTTTTTTTTTAATATGGAATTACAAAAATTTCCATTTGTGGCCATTTTCTTTACTCTTGCCAGTATTTATGCATAGTGACATTCCCCAAACTTCTGTTCTCAAGCCCAGTTTTCCCAGCTCTCTCAGCCTTTCTTTGGGTGCTTTACTTCTCAATTTCTTTGGCTGTAGAATTTTTAATCAAAATGAAGAATAACACAAAAATAACTATATTTTACTGTTCTATTCCTACTGTGTGAATGTATATATGTATGTAGTAGTTCATTGTGAGATCACTTATATATTAGTCTTATTTTGAAAACACAAATAGTGATGCAACCTCATACATAACTGGCAATTAATATTTTCCTCAGCTTTAGTATAGAGCTTACCACACTGGATAAATATAAAAGAAGGCACAGGTTTCTCAAGAGATAATTTACACTGTTGAGCAGAGAATCTCTTAGCCCTTTCAGCCAGAACTAGTTTTCTCCAAAGTGAGTAGTATGCTTATATATATATCTCAGCCATTACCCACAGTCTAAATATTGTATTTAGAAGAAATCAGGCTTGGCTAAAAAGCCTTGTATTAAAATATAAGGAGAAAGAAGTTGACAGGAGAAAAAATATTTGTATAGCCTTGCTTTATCTTTCACACAATATTTGACACTTACAGAAGCAGTGGTGATGCCTGCTTGTTAAAGAACCCATGCAAGCCTGAATTTTAAATGACATTCCAAATGATAAAAATTATTCAAAAAAAAACATCTCATGTGATAAAGGTGCCAGTTCCTTAAATAGTGACATCCTTTCTGAAAGCTGCATTATAACATGTTTGAAATAAGGTTCTGCCATTCTTATTTACCCAACTAAGCAGTTGCACTTTAGTATTACTGCTTCTAAACACAGTGCAATATTATGAGGACACTTCTGAATTAACATGGATGACAGTCATGCTTTTGAAGCAAATCTCTTCATTATCCCCACTTGCTGTTCCCAGGTCCACATCACAGAACATTCTAAGAGTATGAATTACTTCCAGTTGAAACAAAACTGGAATATATACCCTGAGAGAATGCCTAATACACTTCAGATCTAAGATACTTAATCCATGGGACCAGATCAGACATGATCCACAGGCACACAAACTGTCAGTGAGGTGTAGTCTTGTTGTCAGCTATTTGTTACTCATGTTTTTATAGTGGGAGAGACAAGTCTGGACATCAGAAACCATTCTATTCACTACTTTGTTCCAAATACAAGGAACTAAGCAGCAGCATTACAAACCCTGAAGAATTAAAAGATTTAACAATTAGTGAATTATCTCTTTTCAGATAGTTTGCTTTGATTTTATTCCCTTAAGGAGCTACTATATAACAGAGATATCCAAATAAAGTACAGAAACATTGCAGTCCCAAATAAATACATGCTAAGCATGTTACCTTTCTTTAGATGGTTGATTGTGAATTGATCTGTATAAATTCTCTTCAGACAGTAATTAGTCATAGACTGTCAACAATTAAAAACAAGACTGTAATTATTAACTCGCAGGGATATGTTGCTGTTCAGAATAAGATATAGAAATGATAACCAATTTTATGATTTCATAAAAATGTTCAAGCAAATTACAGCCTTGTAATAACTGGATGGCAGTTTTATCTTTGATATTATCTCTGTTGCTAGTTAATATTGGCATAATATCTTGTAAAAATGGTTGTCTTCCTAACAAATTGTAGTATATTTTAGGGAGACAATGTGTGGCAATGGAGAGCAATACGTACTAGAAATGTCTGAAGAGTTTTACTTTTAACTTAAAAAAAAAAACAAAGGCAAACCAAAACCACCCACTGGACCCATTATTAATCCAAAGCTATTTGTGGACAGGCACATGACATACCAGTCATGTTTCAGCATTTATTTCTGGTGCTGAATAAGTACATCGTTACAATGGGATTGTTTTTAATCTGAGTTACTGGTATCACAGATACTGACTGTTCCCATGGTACTAGGACTTGCAAGCAGATGATGTGAGTACAGCAAGAGAGAGTGGGATGAAAATCCCCTTCAGATAGTGGGCTAGGATACTGCTGAAGGCTATTGCCAGGCTTGTGTGTTTTAGAGGAGATCTGAAGCCTGTTGAGAAGTATTAACTACTTTTAGTCTGTCCCTTTCTTGTGTGACACCCAGATTCTGGCACTACATTTACTACTGTGCACTTTACTACGGTATCTTTGTTCCCTGTTTTTTAAAAAATTGTTGAATGTTACTACTTCACAGTTTGGTCTTGTTTCCAGAAAGTCAACCCTGTCCTCTTGGGGAAGGTTGGTATCTTTGCTACACAAAAGGGTATGGAGAAGCCTGTTCCTCATTTTCATTTGGGTTATTTAAGTAACTATTTTCAAGCAGCAAGTCTGATGGAAAGGCTTAGGCAATTCTGAATAGACAGTGTGTCTGGTATGTTTTTTGCTGCTTTTTCTGGTTTCACTTTCATTGGGATGGTTTGGTGTTGTGTCAGAAGGGTAAAAGAACAGGAGAGGTTGTACCAAATCTTCAGTGATTGCATCAAACGCAAAACATGTAATATTAAGGATAACCTTAGAAGTTCTTTTAAATTCTTTTATTCCCCATTTAAATTATTTTGAGGTACGCTGTAAATGGTGTAGGTCTTTGAAGGGATGGCATTAGATGATGGTAGAACAAGAGTGTGCGGAGGGCATCAACCACAATACCACCACTAACCATCCAGAAGAGCAAAGAAGATGACAAAGAGGGCATAGCAATTTAAAAGCTGAAAAATACTGATTAAATATGAGATGTGATTGCACCATTGAGCTTTCCCTCTTAGCAGTGAACATTCGGGTTTGGTTGTTTGGTTTTTTTTGCAACCTTATTTTCCGAAATACCATCAGATTGGAGCTAATAGGTTCTCCTTAAGTTTTATTTCTATGGTTCAAAGCTCACCATGGGTGTTCGCATATGAACTCCAGAAATTTCAACTTTCAACTGGCCTCAGCTTCTAGACATGGTAAGACTAGATGTGTACAACACAGCTGTATGAGACAATGCATATGCATTTCATCAATATGAAACTCATTGCAATGACAGAGGATAAAAGTGATAATATCTCCAACAGTTGACTGTTGACATATCTGTACAGTTTTCATTACTGCTGTACTGAAGCCATGAATCTCTATATCAGATGCATTGGTAAGAACAGAAATATGAATAAAAGATATTCTGGGAAGAAACCAGTTGAATTAAATTTACTGGCATGATTTTATCAGATAATGACTTAGATTTCTATAACCTGTAACTGACTAAGAGCAGGTAATTGTTATTATTCCAGTCAGGAAAAATAAATAAGTATTCAGCAGTATTTTTCAGACCCTCATACTGAAAGACCCATTGTATGGCCACCATAGAAAAATCTGAATAAATATTTTCACATTCTGTTAAAAATGAAAGAGGGTAATAGGCTGTAAAACGTGGAAACAACACAGCATTGAAAGAAGGAAAGAAAGAGACAGCAGATGCTGTTTTCCAGACTAAATCTCCTCTGATGCACTCCAGGGACCTCATTTAATCAAGCATCATTCTCACACTTCATCACGTATATTATTCAGAAATGATGAAGAATTCTGGGAATAAATCAGTCATTTATTTCAGGATAAATGGTTTTTAAAATTTATTATTATTCAAGCTATTTTGTAAAATTTAGTTTTGCCTTTATTTTTCTCAGAGGCTCCCAGCTCAGCTTAATCAGAAACTGCCTCATGCACGGTCTGGAAGATCAGGACCTTGACTCTCTTTGTAAAAGTCATTTTTCTGAGACATACTTTCTTCTGTTATTGCTTTTTCTCTGCCTCTGATTATCAGATTAAAAATGAGTCCTTCAGTGCACTCTGACTTAGAGGAATGTCTATAACAATCATTTGACAAAAAACATTTTTTTGTCTCTGTCTGTGTGCATTAAAGTGACTTAACATAACAGCACCAAAACCCTTTCCTTTTTTTCCCCATGTCTTCTTGGCTGTGGGTTTTCCCTGCCCTTTTATATTATCCACTGCTGTTTACCTTTAGCACTTCACTTGTCAATTTTATAATAATGGTGTAGCACAACTTGACAGTGTCCAGGTAAATATATTCAATGTTCTCTTGAAGAGCTAATACAAGCTGATACTTCTGTGGGACAGGTTCTGTCATGTTTAATCACCCAGAGTGGTTCCTTACCTCACATGTTAGGGGAACAAAGATAAGCTGCTACCCAGCTGCTATAAAGTATACCAGAGTACCACTTTCACATACTATGTATATATAAAAAGATCACATAATCATAAATAATACCTCTCTTGTTCAATTATTTTTTGACAGAGGGATTTTGATTAGGTTAATACAATTTATGCACTCTTACTTATGTATTATATGAGTAATATAATATATACTTGGTGATGTCTGGGTGATAAATTTGATAGCTGTATGAACTGCATTTATCCTGTACAGCATCTTTCTACTCTGCACGCAAATCTACCCCTGGGCACTTCAGGACTTTGCCAAGTGTTATACAGTCAAGGAGGAAAGCATGTGTTACAAGTACTAAATTAAGTTAGATTTAGCTTGAAAATGTGAGGGACAAAGAAAGGTTGTTACAGAAAGGATCCCTTCTTTATCTGAATGCATTTTATACATATCTGTATATAATTTTTTTTCATTCATAGAATCATAGAACAACCAGGTTGGAAGAGACCCACCAGATCATCGAGTCCAACCGTAATACAAGTGTCATAATTCAAGTGTCAATATGCTTTTACCAAAAACTGTCTAGCTTTTACCAGAAACCAAGAAGCATTGTCATTATTTTTTTTTCTATTTTTAATCCAAAATTATTTTATTATATTAAAGGGAAATAAATACTGACTTTTAATTGGAAAGAAAAATATACAGAAAAATTTCTAAAGATTTCCACATTCTTTCCAGGAAACATTTTTCCACAAAAATTAAAATAGGAAAGTACATGGATAATTTTCAGTCAAGCCATTGAATTTTGATGGAAGTTGAAGTAATATGTCATAAGCAACAGGCACTAACTCTGGGACCTTTATTCTAGACTGCAAAGAAGATACACAGACCTCCTTCTATGTCACCCAAACATTTAGCTAGATGTTCATCTCCTAGAAATTTTTCTGGGAGATATGATGGGTGCCCTGCAGCCTATAAGCCAAGGTTTCCTTCCTGCAGAAATATAGGAGCAGGAATGATGAATTTAGTATTTATTTGGTTTCAGGCTATTTTCCTGACAGCACAGAGGCAGGATGTGGCTAAAGCTGGAATCTCACTCTGACAGCAAAGAGTCCAAAGAGTGTGAAAAAAATCTTAATCCTTAATATTTGCAATGTCATGTGTATTTGTGCAGATGAATAATAAACTTCGAAGTGTTCTGTCCACATTATGTGCTTAGGGTGCTTGTCCTGCATTTGGCAACAGTATGAGTGAACAGACCAACCATAAGTCTAAAGAGTCAATTGACAATGGTATAAAAAATTAAAAAAGAAAAGCTGTACTCAAGTTCCTTGTAGAATTGCTGAGTTAGTTGTTTTGAAATGCTTAACTGTTGCAAAAACCGTGGTCTGTTTCTGGAGAGCCCTGGAAAGTACCAGCAGAACAGTTCCAAGCTAAATTTCAATAATTTTTCTCTCTTGTGATGTCTTTTTAACCATCCTTTCATTCTGTCTGACCTCTTCTTTTACTCAGCGGAAAAATCTCAGCATGCCAAACTTTGAACAAATGAAGTAAATGTTGTTATTTTCTTGCAATACTGGATGAACAGAAACTTTAGAGAAGTCTGATGAACCTCACATGGTGCAGGGTGATGGCTCACCATAGAAGTTCCATTCTCTAAAAGCCAAAATAGATATTTTTAATGGACTTTCTCATTATTTCAGAACAGCAGTCCGTGAAAGCTCTTCAATGTGAGAATCCAATAGGGACCGCACTACAGAGATGTAGTAGAACTTCATGTTACTTTGCAGTTGCTCCTGTGTGTTGTGCTAAGATTCACTGCAATGAACTTCATTAACATGAGGCTTGTGTAGGTGATACAGTGTTTTAATGAACTAAATGATCACATTAAAAGATCACAGTTCAAATCCTCATTAAACCTACGTTCTATAAGCAAATTAGAAGATATTTAACAATATGTGCTGTGATATTGTAAAAGTTCATTCTGCCTGGAAGTCTAGGATTAGAAAATATTAACAGTAATTTGTATAGTGCATACTGGGATAGTTAATGCCTTTCTATAGCATATTTCTCAAGCAAGCATCCAGTATCTAATGAAATGTAAAATGCGGGGGAGTCTGAAAGCCTTTCAGCTGCTTGAGTTTTCATGTCTAAAACACAAAGTGAGGAGAGGTGCAAGATGGCTTTCTTTAAACAATATCATAGTGCTTCTAGGCAGAAAGAGTAATTTGGTTTCCTTTCTGGACCCAAGGGATTAAAAATCTTCATTTTCAAGCAATAAGCCAACTGCTTGCTCATAGTACAAGGCTTTAAAGAAGTATTTTTAATTCCTTCTGTGAAAGCACCAATCTGCTCCAAACTCTGCACATGTATCTGCATTTGTATCAAAGAGACTGATCGATGAGAAATAAATGAGAAATTGATACACAACTTTTAGGGGAGGAATTCAGACTAAGAGTGTTGTATTGCCAATGCTGTTCGCCAGTATGGGAGTTAGTATATAACAGCAAAGTTTTACTGTCAAAAAAACCAGTGAAAACATTCTGGATTAAATTCATTAAATGAATACATTTCACATAAATGTAGCTTTTCCTCTGCTATATGATTTTCCTCTTCATCTTTCTCTAAACATTTATATTTCTGAGCCTTCTCTTCTCCAAAAAAACCCCATAAAAAGCATAAATTCTAAAAATAACAACATAGATTTAATCTAACAGATATTTAATTTAACAGAAACTGGCAGTAAATGATAACATCTTAAAGGTATTTGTAACATCTTTCTGATTATTTTTGAGATTGTACAAATACAGCATCTTACTACTGTGTATGGCAGCTAGAAAAAGGAGAAACATAAGGAAAACTCTGAACTTTCACACCTGAACCAAATAAACTTTAAATCCTTCCCATGTTAGGATGAAAATCAAAATACACTGTTTCTATTGCACTTTGTACGATTTAATTTCTGGTCTCAGTTCATGAAATATACCCCAAAATATGGCCAATCCTCTTTGCTCTTGCCTAGATAGATTTTCTTCTTGTGAAATTACAACTTCACATTAATATCAAAAAGGTAGGGATGCAGATGTCAGAAACTGAAACACTCAGGTCTGTTCCATTAAAAAAATAAATCAACATAGGCAATATGTAACATTATTTCCATGCTCCAGCTTTCCAAGAGCAAAATGGCAGTTATAACTGCATATAGCTGTCTCTCACCAATGTCTTGCCTCCTTTACCACCACTTTATACCAATATCATTACATAATGCTTAAAAGTGACTGCACTGTAGTGAAATGGAAACCAGACAGTCTTCATTCTTTATGTGGGTGTGGCAAAGACACAAGTGTGCTCTCTAAGGATTCCCCAGATATTACCAGCCCTAATAAAGGAGTACTTCCTGTAAGGACAATTTCACCTCTGCATTTAGTCTTAGTCTTCAGTTTTAGAACTCTCAGCACTGGCATTCTTCAGGGAAGTGGCTTTAGAGATCCACTGGGCAAAAATGGATCTGTGAACAGAATTTGTAATGCCACAGGTCTTTACTGGCATGAACTGCTTGAGATCCACTGACTTCAGGCAGTCACAAGGAACTGCAAACATTTTCCAGAAATTAGTGCCTTACCCCTGACCTCATCAAGATGTCATTAGTGACTTACAGCTGAACGTTTCCATTTTCTAATATTTATTTCCAAGCATTCTGTTTGTGCTCCTGAGAAGAGGTGGAAAAGGGAGGGAGAAATTTAAAAACTCAGTTTAACTAAATTAATCTGTGGTGAAAAATGTACTGTGCCCTTGGATACTCTGAGTTTTCCTGAGTTCAGAAGAAATCATTTAGAGAAAGAAATAATTTATTATGTAATGGAAAGATAAAAATCTTAGGTCACTAAGGTTTCATACACTACACCTGATTACAAAAGTACAATATCACAAGTACTGGACCCAGAGAGCTCATGGGTTTTTTTCTACAGGAAAGAAGCCTTTGGGTATCCTAAAGGCTTTTCAGGTTTCCTAGAAATATGAGAAGACAAAATATATTGCAACATAGCAGAATTAAAAAGTGGATATAAAGAGAGAGGTGATGATGGTTGAGTAAAAAAGAACTGAATGATCAGTTTAAGAAGTCAAATGCTTAGCTTATGGATAGTAGATTTAAACACATAATCAAACCATTTTATATTGATGGTGCAATACTTATATTTATTAGACTTTGTGCTTCTGAATTCCAGAGGGATTAGGTGACCATTTTGTTCTATAAACTAAGCAGTTCACTTACAATNGAAAAACAAATTATTACGCTCCTCAGATAGCAGAATATGCCGCTCCGGTCTGGACAGAAAGAGCAGGGAAAATATGGCTCCCTCGGTCCCCGGAAAAAGAAGAAAGGGTCACCACCCCCACAATGCCCTGATTTACGTAGAAGGAAGTTGTATGGAAATACCTGGGAATTGTAGTTTTTTTTCCTCAGCCACAATCTGGCTGTTTTTAGAAAAAGGGCCAAAAAGAAAAGTCAAACTATGACATTGTCATTTGAAAAAAATGAAAAATATAATTCTTCTGCTATGTGCATATTTATTGACATGAATGTAAATAATTTATCTAGTTCTTTCTCAATTCATGAACACTGAGTAGCTTTATCATGACAGACATAGGAATATTTGTTGAAGACAACATTACAGAAAGTACTCATTTGGTTTCTAGCATACTCTCAGCTGGTTGCATCACTCAAAAGAGGGAAACTACTTTCCTAGCCTTATACAATGGTCCGCCTACATCTCTCTATCAGCTGTCAGTTGCTTATTAAGAGTCTCATTCTTTGGTGGTGCAATGCAGTACCAATGTTGTAAGCCACATTACTGCATGTCTACCAAGTATTGATTCAACACATGATTGCAACCTGGTCTCAGACTGTATTCCTTCCTGAGATCATAGAAACATAGAACAACCAGGTTGGAAGAGACCACAGGATCATAGAGTCCAACCATTCCTATCAAACACTAAACCATGCCCCTCAGGACCTCGTCCACGTGTGCCTTAAACACCCCCAGGGAAGGTGAATCAACCACCTCCCTGGGCAGCATATTCCAATGCCCAATGACCCTTTCTGTGAAAAACTTCCTCATAATGTCTAGCCTAAACCTCTCCTGGTGGAGCTTGAGGCCATTCGCCCTTGTCCTGTCCCGTCACTTGGGAGAAGAGGCCAGCTCCCTCCTCTCTACAACGTCCTTTCGGGTAGTTGTAGAGAGCAATGAGGTCTCCCCTCAGACTCCTCCAAGCTAAACAACCCCAGCTATCTCAGTCATTCCTCATCAGACCTGTTCTCCAGCCCCTTTACTAGCTTTGTTGTTCTTTTCTGGAGTCACTCCAGAGCCTCAACATCCTTCTTGTGGTGAGGGGCCCAGAACTGCACACAGGATTCAAGGAGTGGTCTCACCAGTGCTGAGTACAGAGGGAGAATAACCTCCCTGGACCTGCTGGTCACACCGTTTCTGATACAAGCCAGGATGCTGTAGCTATAACACTAAAGGCTGTTCAAAGATTGCAAACTTTTTAATAGTATTTCAGGAAATCAAGGAAAAGATGACACAATTTCTTCTGTAGTTGATGTAGGGGGAGAGAATGTTGCCATCAGGATATTATTTGCTCATTATTGCTGCTGTGTACTACTCAAGGTTGAGGATTGCTATTCTGGAATTTATCCACTAGAATTTATAATAGAATATGATGCATGAATGAAAAATGCAATACATTTATCTGCCATCAAAACACACTGAAACTTCAAAATATTAACATTCTATGTATTCTGTCTTTCTCTTAGACTTGTTCCTGAGAGTCTTTCGACCAGCTCCAAATAAAACATTTCACCTTGCTGATAAAAGTGACATTTGGAATTTGCAAGAAAATAAAATAGGCATGTTCACGAAGCAGATCTCTTTATGCGCTAAAGCTCCTCTTATTTATCACTAGCCACTCAAACAAATCACTGACTACTAAATTTAAAATCCTGTATGGCAGTTCTGTGGGTATCCAAAAGTACTTTTTTGCTGTTCCAAATAATGTCATGCTAAGTATAATTATTAAATGTAAGAATTATTAGCACTGCATACACCTAATGCTTTTTCAGTTAACAGATGGCTTATGAATAACTGGACTACTTAGTGACCTTAAAATGATTCATACCTCAGCTATCTGAACACATGGCTACTTTTTGTCTCTTCGGTGGATTCTAAGAGTTGTTTTAATAACCCAGTTTTTTAAATATTTTTTGCTCATTAAACTGCACATGGCACCAGCATATATTTTAGTAAGGTATGAAAACTACAACTATAATCTGTACTTTGAGATTCCAGTGATCAATCTTTCTTTCTTTTAATATTTTTACCTCAAGTCTTTGTACAACTTATCATAGAATGGTTTGGATTGGAAGAGACCATGAGGGTCATCTAGCCTAATCCCCTACAGTGAACAGGGGTGTTTTCAGCTGAATCCAGCTGCTCAGAGCCCCACCCAACCTGACTTTTAATGTTTCCAGAGTTGGGGGCATGTACCATTTCTCTGGGCAAATTGTTCCATGGTTTCACCACTCTCAGTGTAAAAAATTTCTTTCTAATATCTTGTCTAAATTTCTCCTCTCTTAGTTCCAAACCATTACCCCTTGTCCTATTGCTACAGTCCCTCACCAAGGAATTTTTCCCCTTCTTTCTTATAAGCCCCCTTTTGTTATTGAAAGCCTCAATAAGGTTTCCACAGGGTCTTCTCTTCTCCAAGCAGAACAATTCCAACTCTTTCAGTATCTCTTCACAGGGGATGTGTTCCAGGCTTTTAATAATTTTTGTGGCCCTCCTCTGGACCTGCGCCAACAAGTCCATGTCCATATCCCTCCTGTGCTGATGGCTCCATAGCTAGACACTGAATTCCAGGTGTGTTCTCACCAGAGCAGAGGGGCAGAATCACCTCACTGGACCTGCTGCCCTTCTTTAGATGCAGCCCAGGATATGGTTGGCTTTCTGGGTTGAAAATGCACACTGCTGACTCATGTCCAGCTTCTTATCCACCAGGATACCTAGATCCTTCTCCTCAGGGCTGCTCTCAGTCTCTTCATCCCCAAGCCTGCATCAATACTGAGGGTTGCCCCAACCTAAGTGCAGGACCTTGAACTTGGCCTTGTTGAACCTCATGAGATTTTTCACAAGCCCACTTCTCCAGCTTGTCAAGGTCCTTCTGGATGGCATCCTATCCCTCAGGGAAGTCAGCCTCACTACTCAGCTTGGTATCATCCACAGACTTAGTGCGGGTGCACTCAATCCCATTGTCTATGTTATTGATGAAGTTATTAAACAACACCAGGCCCAGAACAGACCCCTGAGCGACACTACTTGTCACTGATCTCTATATGAATTTGAACCATTACCTCTACCCTCTGGGTAGAATTTCAAAAGTGTGAATCTGTGTCTAGAATTCCCATGCATATCTTTTTATTTGCATGTTTGAGATGGATTACTTCCTGGTTTGTTTTTCTTTCTTACTCATTTTCTCATCTCTCACTTTCTTTTGCCTTCCTGCTCCTCCTCTCTCTCATTCCATCTCTCCTGTTTGTGAATTATCAAACAACATGTTGCTTTACATTTTATTTTGTTTGTCATACCTCACACAATACTAATTTCTACACCTATTTGTTTATTTTCATCAAATCTTAGATTGTGTGTTTTGCTTCCTAATAACCCCTTTATCAGAGACTGTGTGAGTTCTGTAAGTTTTAAAATCCAGATTTGATCCATTATCACAAACTGTTCTGGTCACAAATGAAGCAATGATGTCTTTCATACAAAGGAATCCACAGCTAAATTAGGTTTTCTAAAAGGTGAATATATACTAAGTCATCAATGCCAATTTTTCTTCCATGTGATGCAACATTGAATATGACCACTAAGATGTAAAAAAAAAGTATTGCTTGAATTGTGGTAACAATTACCATGGAATTTAAGTGCATACCACTGATCCCTAATAAGACATAACAATGACAAGTACTAGTTTGTTGTATCATTTATAAACTCAGCTGCAACCCATTGCAAGAGGGCAATCTACTGAGCAAAAGAAGTAGAAAAAAATATTAATAATAATAAAATACCTCTGCTTGTAAACTGCAGTAAACAGGAATCAGATTTCCTTGCTTAATTTACCGTTGTTCAAGAATTTACATAATGATAGCTATATCCTTTATTGAACACAAACATATACCAAATTGTGAATAGAAAAAAACCAAAGTGAAACAGTTCATGGAAGGACACTTGAACAAAGTAGTTGGTAACAAAGCCAAGAACTAGCCCACACTTTCATTTCCTGAAGTTTTTTGAAGCTCTGCACAACAGATTTATTGGAAGTTTTGTCACTAAATATCAGTCATAACTGGGTCTTTTTGATGCAGCATTTTGGTTTCATAAAGTTAGTGTGATATTTCAACAATCAGGGAAAACTTTGTTTGTTCCCACAGTAATTTGGTTTATGCAGAAAACAAAAATGCTTTGACCATGCTGAAGAATTTACTTCCCATTAGTTAATACTAGATAAACCTGGATTCTTCGTTAATTAGCAATATTTAACAGAGTTGGTCATCTAAAAATGAAAGCAGAGCAACGCCCTTTAGCTGGTATATACTTGCACGGTTTAATAGGAGTTCAATGGAATTGACCAAATTTATTGTGGCCAAAGGTCCAGCTCCCTACTTATGATCTCATAGCTTGTTGCTTATACCAAATAGGATTCCAAGAAATCAGCAATGAGGGTATGGGAGCTTTAGGAATCTTTGGATAGTCTGGATGTAATTTTGTTTCTGAATTCCAAATGGAAATTTCTAGGTTTTTGTTGTTTTACTCCCTCTCATTATAATCATGGAAGGTGCTGGAGAATGAATTTTACTGTCCCTCTTTCTTTGGACACATCCACAGAATAAGGAAGAATAAATACATCAAAGCAACAACTTGCTGAACTCATTGTGGTTTTCAGTCCTGCAAATTATTACTAGAATGCAAAGTAAATAATACATTGAGGCAACAACTGTTATTTTAATACCTAATGTACTCACCAGTCAAAACCATCAGTATTCACTGTCACATGCCTCAGTGGCTTCCAGGTTAGACATGTTTAAAACTCTCTCAACATAAGTTCATTCTGCAGTTGCTACATTTTCTGCACCTTACCTCCTCTAAAGCTGGTTCCACTGAGTCTTTAACACTCATATTTGCCTGCAGTCAGGAATGCTATTACTCTGTCTGATCTTGTTTCACCCTTGTCTTTAAAACAAAACAAAACAAAACAAAAAACATGGACCCATGCAATGTTTTAAATGGAGAACACAGAACAACAGTAATTAATATTGCTCTTGGAAGATGTGTGGTAGCTTAAGAACATTCTGAATGTTTGACCCAAATACACTGCAGGAGCTCTGCATGTAGTTCTGTAGGGTCTTTGTCACAGCCTGGCTCTCATCACTGCTTTACACGTAGCTCTATGTTGAGGAGTAGACTTCCATTTATACAGTCTTGCTCTTTCACTTGTCTATCTTACAGGTTCATTCTTGCTCTTTCACTGAGGAAAAACTCACTTAATATTAGCACAGACTAATGATCCAAATTTTAATTTTCCTTCAAAAAACCCACACATGCAATTCCATGGATAATCTTGTAAACTTTTGGGAAGCTAGTTTTCTCATTTTACATATTAAAAGCTTATCATATTATCATTAGTGCAAGAATAGGAGACCAAAACCAGGACACTAAAAAGAAAGTAATTTTGTCTTAGCTATGTGTATGCAAAAAGAAAAAAAAAAAAGGTATGTATATTTCTAAAAGCGATTTGCTCACATATGCTGCAGATCTCTGTTATTGCAGTGGGTTCTAATGTTTCTCTGGAGAGATCAATTATTTTCTCTACTTACCTATGTTAATGGCATGTCAATGTAATTTATGACATCCAAGCATCAAATTGCAGGAAAGTGTGGTAATGCACTGTAAGTTGTCTGAAATTGCCAAGTGACACCGGAGATATTATTCATATTTCAGATCTAATCCCAGTTCCCTTATGAGACGTGAATACAGTTGGGAATCGGCAGCTTCATCAGATATTTCTAGCTATGATCAGGAGTGGTAAATTATGTTTCAGCAATCTATACTTTTTAAAGATAAAGGAGCTATTATAAATAGTTATGCATCCACTGATTTCTACAAACCTGTTCTATATGATATCGGTCAAAACATCCTCTTAAAGGCAAATTATGACTGGATATTAAGAAGTTAGGCTAGTAGCTGAAATTTAATTTTGAATTTAAGCATTCAAAATCTAATGAAAGCTTAGATCTGAATGCAACCTGTCTCCTTCAGAACTCTTTCAACCCTTATTTGCATTTAGCACAATTTTTATTCTAGGATCATTCAGATGACAAATGTTTAGAGGAGAATCTCATTAGAATCTTGTTTGACTTGAAAATGTTGTTTTTCTCATCTCTGAGTTTTGTGTTGCTCATAAGCCTAGCAGACTTTTATTTGTATCTTTCTTTGTGTGACAGTACCATATGGTGGATTTTGGCCATGTTAGTGACAGTCAGAAAAGTTTTTAGATGGTCATTCATCATCTTCCATTATGCTTATAAAATCTTCATCCAATTCTTAGCAGACACATGCATGTCTTCAGAAAATATTACAGTATATTTAGCATTCATGTGCATTCACAGTGATGGTCAAGCAAAATCAAAGTTTCAACAACCACCTTTTCCCTCACTATAAATATGTTCTTCACAATATTTATTATTGGGACTGATATTTACATAAATAAATGTTTCTGTAGTGCTTTCTGAACTTTCGTCAGAGAGAGTTTTTTTGGCAACTCTCCCAGACTGCCAAGAAAAAAGTGATTGCAATTGTTCAGCAAATTTTCACAATTTCTTAACGTAACTCCTTTCTATTTAATGCATCACATTACAAAATTTCATTCAAACTGGTACACAGTTCCAATGATTTTAAGTAATTTTATTTAAAAAAAGGCATCACATCTCCTGGGTTTTTAAAATATGAGCAAAAAAGAAGCAAAATATTGCTGGCTTAAAAGAAAAAGAAAACCTGGTTTGATAGCCAAAATTGAGACCAGTTGAGGAAATTTACCAAATGTAAAATGAAAAACCATAGAGGCAGTTTTTCTTTTTTTCCTTTCCAAATGGCACATCTTGTTCTCAGAAAATATTTTCCATATTTAAAAATCAGGCTACAGAATCATATAACCCATAACACTTAATTAGAAAAAAATTTAAAGTAGAAAGTCACAGAATTTGAGACAATGATCAAGTTTCTCGTATAAACTTTACGTCTTCATCCCATTTAACTTTTTCATTACCTTAACAGTGAACTTAACTGGTTCACATCTCTGTTCTCCTTAAATTGAACACTACAATTACTTGAATGTTAAAAGCCTCTATTTGATTTAATGATTAATAATTTTCTTAATTTCCTTCATTATAAAACATACTTATGCAGAATATCAGTACTGAATTTTATGTATCCTGCAGCTAAGAAATTTGATTGTCAGTGTTTTAGGCAGTATATCCAGCGTGCTGCAATATCATCAGGATGGAATCAGGCAAGTCTAGTAGATTAAGTAATAAACAATGAGAGGCTCATCGACTCTGGAGAGGTTACAAGTATAATCTCTTCAGGAACAATATAGAACAAATTTTCTGTCACTTGACATCTCAATACTACTACAATACTTATACAATTATATTTATAACTATACTATTAGAAAAGGATGGTTTATACAACTATTTAAATACTTGAGTGTTCCTGTCTTTTAACATTGGTAAGAATGCTTGTTACATTTCATTAGTATTTCTGTTCCCAAAGATTTTAACAGATAAACAGCAAATGTAGCTCAGTGTCTTTATCAACTTACATTGCCAACAATAAAGAAAGAAGAAAATTCAGCAACAAAACAGCTACCTCATTATTCATAGCTGTTATTCACCAATTACCAGACAAATTTTATTTTGTCTGTTTATCCTTTAGTATACATGCTTGGCATCCTATATAATTGCTGCAATTGCCCGTATTTCAACATGGTACTTCTGTAGATCTCTTCTGAAAGGACCAGACTGCTTCATCCTCATCACATCACTAACACAAGTGCTAGAAAAGAAGCTAAACGCCTAAGCATTGTGCCTGTGTTACTCTGTCAGTCTGCATATGTGTATTTCCTAAATGGGAGTTGCATCCATATTTCCAAACATCTCATTTCATTGTATGCCATAAGATAGGTAGACAGAAATAAAAAATTTATGACAAGAAAAATCAAATCACCAATAACACACATTTTCAAATCCATGCACAATACAAGGTGTTGTGTCCAGATAAATGAACAATGAAAAGGATCATGGACAATCTGACTGGGATGAAAGTGGCATGAGAAAAGAAATAAGGTTAGCAAACATTCTGTATACAAAAAAAAAAAAATTAACCACAGAATTCAAATAAAATATCAAAATAATTTATTCTTTGTATCTATAATGACCTATTGGCATGACATGAAAGCACAGGTCTACAACTTCTGTGTTGTATCGTACATCAGAGCACAGTGCCTTGAGCTAGCAGAACCTGAATTGAATGTACAATGCAGTTTTGTACCTTCACACCTTCCCATGTTGGCTGCCCTTAGACTAGGAAATACAAGGGCCAGGGCATAAGGCTGAGCACCATCCCACGGCAGCACGCTGTCTAGCCTATTCCCTAGCAGGATGTTGCCTATAGTGCCTCACCAGCATCAGAAAGCAGCACAGGTTAGAAATCACGCTCCCTATGGCAATGCCAGCTGTTCATCCATGTAGAGGGAGGAAAGGATTTCAGCCTGAGGATATCAGAACGGCCCTTGCACTAGCGTGGGGCAGGCATATCTGCTTCTTTGCAACTGAGCTAATTCCTGCCTTGTGAGCATAGCCAGGCCAGATCCTGACACCACTGTGCTCTGGCCTGTTTCAAACTCACATGGATATTTCTGTAATGCATTCCCTCCAGCTATTGTTCCTCAGTAAGCATGGGTATAGCTGGATCAGATTTAGCTACCTCCTCTCTCCCTTTGTTCTTCAGAGGTAAAATCATATTTGCTCAAAATGGATTGGTGGGACAGCCTCTCACTGTCATGTTTCATAGAGTACATAACAAGCCTAGATCTCTTGTCAAGAAAATGAAATGAACTTGCTGTGTCTGGATGACCTTCAGGAAAATGAATAACTATTTTGTAAGCTTCTCATGACATATACCTAATATTGAAGAATAGTGGATATTCCATCAAAAAAATCCCAAACCCCTCTGCTGTTTTTCTTCACATTTTTCTCCAAATTCTGTTTATCATTTGGATCATTTGGAAGACATGTGCCTACATATACCCCTGACTTTCTGTTTCAATTCTGTGACACACATTTGTTGGATAATTGGTGAAATTATGGATTCTACTGGACAGAAATTAAGAGTGGTGTTTGTAGCAGTTGAACTGAGTGGAATATAATGTCCACAGTTCACTATTATACAACAAACATAGGTTTTATGGCATGATTTGCAGGAAAGCATGTTATTTTAAATAAGGATGTTTTATCATCACTAGCACCTTGTGTTCCCAAGAAATTGTTACAATGTTCCTGATAGTAATACTAAAATTAGATGAATCAGACCTGACAGAAAACTGCAGTGCAGGGAGCTCTACATTAATTTCAACTACTCCTTTGCTGTGTTGTCAACCAGAAAAAAAATAAAACCTGCCTCACCTTTCCTGAATGTTTTAAAGAGAAAGGAGGAGGGGCATGGGAGGGAGGAACCAGAAAGCAAGAGAACAATGAAACAATAAAAATTCAATGTTAACAGAATCTGTCAAACTTAAAACAATGAAAAGATTCAGAGTTTGGAAAGCCATTGTCTGCCATTTGTACAGAAGGGAAGAGGGAAATCAATATTTATTTCTTGGCAAGTGCCAGTCTCAGCATGTGGTATTGATATTTTCAACAGGATAGAAAGGCTTTTCACAAAATACCTTTCACTTTTCCACCATTAGTGTAGGTCTGTGCATTAGCTTGAATATTGCCTGATAACACCACTCTTGTTTAATGTTTTCTTTTGGGGAGTGTTGTGTTATTTTTGCTAGCATTACCAATAAAACTTATTGTATTGCCAGTGTTGTTTTAATGCAAGTGAATGTGTAAATAGAAGGCTCCAACTGCTGCACTACACAGCTGACTGCCCATGAAAAGATTTGCAACCAATAAGTGCTGCAGCAAAGTCACTCTGGCAGGGGGTAAGATGAGGTGCTCTGTCCACACTAAAAGCCTGAGGTATTTGGTGACTGCAGCACTTGATATTACACCCTTTTCATAATTTTCTGATCTCATCATTGTCCTGCAACCTCCAGAGATACATCTGTGGATTAGAGGCATAGCAAAGGATGATTTTTAGTTGCTATTCAACTTTGATGCAGCTGGGACCTCTCTAATGGCAGCTTGTTTTCTAAGCTCCAACTCTGAACAGAAGGAATTAATGTGATATTTAAATATATCCTGAAATGGTACTATACCTGCCTTTGAAAAATTCTGTCTGTGTTTATTTGACCGCTGCTTTTGGTGTATCATATGACCTGATTGGTTTTATATAGCTTCTGTATAGCCACACAAGCACTGCTGTGAGTGGGTACTATCTCCCATCTCAAGAGAGGGGGGAAAGTAAAAACTTGTTACCTCTATTCACAGGAGAAAAAATAATTGACCTCCATTAGAAAAGAGTGAATAGGAAAGGATATGCTGATGTAAACCATGTGACAAATAAGCTCTTATCTATTAGCAACTAAACCCTTACCCACCTTTCCAGAGCAAACTTCTACAAAAATCATCAAGGTCATGGGGGTGGTTTTCACATAGGGAGGCTCTCACAGCCTCTCCAGCAGGTCTGAACCCTGCTAATCACTCCGTGGCTCTCGTGTCCTCCCCAAGAGGGGTGTAAATTGGGCTACTGGAGCACACAGCAAGGCAGATATTCTCCATATTCTCCTCCCACAGCTTCAAGCATTCTGTTTTTATACACTATTGTTTTACTGTGTTTGTGCCTCCCAGTGTCCTTCAGGCACTCTTGAACATCCTCTGATTCAGGAAGATTTTTTTTTCCATTGCTGCAGGCTTGCAAGATCAACTATGAGTTTTTTTATATTTTCTCCAGAGAGCTATGATTGCTCTGGGTCAGACTTGCAAAATATTGTTCTTTAAAGTCCAAAGACTGTATTCCTATTCTTGTCATTGCAATATGTGCCAGGTAACACTAGATTAATTACTGGAATTTAAGCATATACCTTGCCTGAAAAAATATTCAAATCAACCATAAACAAATATTTCTCTTTTTTTTCAAAGAAGCAAACAGAAAAGCAAAGGAGAAAAAACAGAATTAAATATTTCTTTTTTTTCGAAGGAGCACACACAAAGAAGAAAAACTAAATGTGGTTTCCTTGTGACACCAAGATTGACCTCCATTAGATTGTGTTCAGTTTATGAAAAGAAAGGTCCACAAAGAATTAGACATTTATCACAACTTCTCCAAAATTTTAATTTTCTGTTTCCATAGAAATCATTCAGTGAATTCAACTAGAATTAAAAAAAAAAAATCCAACTACCCCAAAAATGATCTTCTGGGAGAAAAGAATATTTTTCTCCTTCCCAGACAAACAGAGCCGTAGGAGTTTTTGGCTGAAAAATGATTGCCCTAGAATATTATTTCATATGCATCTTAGGTGTAGGCACAGAATAATGCAAATTCAGAACAGGTGTGTAAAACTGAAGCCAAGATATTACTAAGAGAATTCATAAAGTGACCTAGAGAAACTGATTAGATTTGTGTAAATTAAATGGTCAACATAATCACTAAAACTTAATCTTCCTTTTCAGCAGATATATATTAAAAAAATCCTCTAATTGTTAGAGATAGTACTGTTAACAATTTCACCCAAGATACTAGTCTGAAAAAACCTGATTAATGATGTTTTGAGATTAAAATTAGGTGCTAGAAAGATGTTTCTGATCTAAATTAAACTAAAAGATAGCAAAACTGATTGAATATTTTATCCTAGAAATAGGAGAGAAAGTAAAATCATCTGAAGAAATACGTGACATAAACTGGTAAGGCTGAACATCCAACCAGCCATGAATCTGGTGTGAAAAGTTCCACCTGCCCTGAAAGGTTGTTCACATTATGTGGTTGTACACCATTATGTGTTTGTGGGAGTGATCTGTAGGGGTTTGATTTATCTGTTCTCTTTTTGAAAAATAAAACTATTAAGATTTCTTGAAATCTGGTCCACAAAACTTGAATGATCTGAAGTCATTATGAAAAATCTCGGTTGTTACCTTACTGAAGTTCATATAAATCTTTCAAACAGAAATGTTGAATTCATGTTGTCATTTGCCGTGCTAGAAGTATTAGTTTAATTTCCTGATACTGTATGACTATTGATTACGTTCAGAACTGATTGCATGCATGCTCAGTTCCCACCCCTATGGTTCCCTGTTGGACTACCAGTTAAGAGGTAGAAGAAAAAAAGTGAAAGAAGCTTTGTGGGAAATCCATCCTTGTTCAACAATTTCCTTCAAAGATTCCCAAAGAAAAACACCTTAGGAAGCTCTCCCTCATTGTTTCTGATCAAAATGCATCTGCTGGCAGCTGATCTTCAAACACTTTGCACAACAGACACAGATTGCTTGTTGATTTTGTGCTACATTCTACAAGCAGCAGCCACAGGACACACACATGTTCTCATCAAAGGACACAAAGAATCACCACCTGTGATGTCTTCAGCAGCAAAACCAGCTAGAGTGAAAGCACAACCAAATTTGCTTGAAAAGCTTCCCCATAACCACAGGAACATGGTGTTTAGAGGAACAGGGATATTTCTTCCAGCTTAACTCTTACTAAAAAATTGAAGATGAATGAAACCTCTTTGGTCTTGCTGACATAGTTTTCCACTGCTACAGAGTCTCCTTGTCTCACCTCAGATTTACTTTCTCAAGGACTTTGCTATTACATGTGTATCTTATCCACATTGAACAACACATATTTTATGTACAATCTGTTTACAGCCTGCAAGATGTGGACCATGGATGGGAAAATGCTGCCAAACTTCAGAAATCTGATGGTTGTCTGCCCGGCTGCGCTCTCAGCACAGGAAGAACTGGTTTCTGACCTATTCCAAGAATGCAGAGAAGCAGTCTTCCTGATGTTAAGTTCATGCCTTCAGCTGGTGACATTTTAAAACTGCCATCAAAACAGCAGTTTGTCAGAATGAATATTCACCTCACAAAGTCTTCAGTGGATGACCCTGCCAAAAGGGAAGTGTAACTCATGAGAGTGGTTCTGGCTGTTGTCCTTGTTGTGGTAGCCAGGGTGATTGCTCCTGCCCACAAGGCCAGGAGAAGATCAAAATAGGGTCAAAGGCAATCAGGACCTACAAATTATTATCCTAGAAGTTCTGCACAATGTCAGAATTACATGGTAGTTTTCTACAGATGCTGGGCTTCACAAAACCTCTTTGTACAGGAAAAAGTATGAGCATGTGCCAGGCAAGAGCTGTGTCCTCTTTAGAAAGAAGCAATGTGGTGTGGCAAGGCCACATCAGGACCAAGGCTGGAGCCAGAGGTCAGGGTCAGACTGGTCATGCAGTGGAGCTTAAAAGTTGCTCACAAAGGAAAAATGGGGTCCCTCTTAGTGAAGGTAAATGGAGGGGAAGTAAAGGCAAAAGTAAAAAAAGAAACCCAGCTGTTGCAAATATTTGAACAAGCCACATGAGCTGCTCACTCATCGTACCATCTTCCATATGCCAGACTACTAAGAAGTATGCATAATATGGACTTTGGGTGCACATTTGTGCTATATCTCAGTAATGTTATAAGGCTCTGAAAAAGGCTCCAGCAGAGGTGTCATCATTACTGATTTGAGTGTCTTACTGTTATGTTTGTCTGCCTCACATCTTTAAATACTTCTGAGACCTCACTATTGTAATTAGAGGCCACTTGCAGAACTTTCTAAGGTTGAGGACTGGAAATGACCAAAGATCCATTTTCTCATTTTATTTTATGCCTAACTGTAACACAGGATCTTTTTTCTTAATACTTCAGAGATCGTAAAATCATAGAATCACCAGGTTGGAAAAGACATCCAGGATCATCAAGTCCAACCATTCCTATCAAACATTAAACCATGCCCCTCAGGACCTCATCTACCCTTGCCTTCACCTCCAGGGAAGGTGAATCAACCACCTCCCTGGGTAGTCTGTTCCAATGCCCAATGACCCTTTCTGTGAAAAACTTCCTCCTGATGTCTAGCCTAAATCTGCCCTGGTGGAGCTTGAGGCCATTCCCTCTTGTCCTGTCCCCTGTCACTTGGGAGAAGAGGCCATTTCCCTCCTCTCTACAACCTCCTTTCAGGTAGTTATAGAGAGCAATGAGGTCTCCTCTCAGCCTCCCCCAGGCTAAACACCCTTGTGGTGAGGGGCCCAGAAATGAACATAAAATTTGAGGAGTGGTCTCACCAGTCCTGAGTACAGAGGGAGAATAACCTCGCTGGACCTGCTGGTCACACCATTTCTGATACAAACCAAGATGCCATTGACCTTCTTGGCCACCTGGCCAGACTGCTGGCTCATGTTCAGATGGCTGTCAACCAACACCCCCAGGTCCTTCTTCTCCAGGCAGCTTTCTAGACACCCAAGTTCCTGACCACTTTGTCTACCTGTCTTGTAAACACCTCCAGGGATGGTGACTCAACAACTTCCCTGGGCAGACTCTGCCAGTGCCCAATGACAGATTCTGTGAAATTTTTTTTCTGATATATCCAGTCTGACCCTCCCCTGGCACAGCTTGAGGCTATTCCTCCTTGTCCTGTTGCCTGTCGCTTGCAAGAAGAGGCCAGTTCCCTCCTCTCTACAACCTCCTTTCAGGTAGTTGTAGAGAGCAATAAGGCCTCACCTCAGCCTCCTCTTCTCCAGGCTAAACAACCACAGCTCCCTCAGCCGCTCCTCATAAGACTTGTCCTCCAGCCCCTTCAACAGATGAATAATTAAATATTTAAATATATACTTCTGCATATAATTGCTTGGGGGATCTGTAATAGTTTGTTTGTATTCTTGTTCCATTTCTAAGATACTGAAATAATTTTGGTAGTACAAAATTTTTTCCAATGTCTTTCAATGGCCTCAAGTATTTCATTCACATAATTCTCACGCATATTTTATACTTGTCATAGCAACCTCAAGCAAGGAAATATAATGTTTATAATACATGAAAATATTAAAAGATTTTAGGATAAATAGGACTGCTCCTCACCCAGCAAATTGTTTGCCTAAGGGAATTTGGGTATACAACTTCCCTCATCACAGAATCACAGAATCACTAGGTTGGAAAAGACCCACAGGATCATCTGGTACAACCATTCCTATCAATCACAAAACCGTGCCCCTAAGAACCTCATCCACCCATCCTTTAAACACCTCCAGGGAAGGTGAATCAACCATCTCCCTGGGTAGCCTGTTCCAGTGACCAATGATCCTTTCAGTGAAAATTTTTTTCCTAATGTCTAGCCTAGGCCATTCCCCCTTGTCCTGTTCCCTGTCACTTGGGAGAAGAGGCCAGCTCCCTCCTCTCTACAACCTCCTTTCAGGTAGTTATA
>WAAB01020015.1:17558-50764 GCA_013389865.1 Piaya cayana | reverse complement strand
TCAGCCCAGCAGTCCAGCCTGTTCAGATCCCTCTGCAGAGCCTCCCTACCCTCCAGCAGATAGACAATTCCACCCAGCTTACTGTCGTCTGCAAATGATCTAAATAGGCTGGACAGAGATCTATCCATTCCTATCAAACACTAAACCATGCTCCACAGCACCTCGCCCACCTGTGCCTTAAACACCTCCAGCAAAGTTGACTCAGCCACCTCCGTGGGCAGTAGACAAGTAATTTATATCTTTGTGCAAATCGGTAAATTCTTTTTATTTTCTTTGGTGTTGATTTCTGTACATTTTATAGTAGTAAGATATTAGTTTGAAGATTTGTGTTGCTGATATTTTATAATTCCTGATAGATGTTTTGAGGTGTGTATTTAATTACCAGAAGATTTTGCTATTGCTTTCTAATTGTCTTCCTCTGAAAGGATAGAAGAAAGCATAAGACAAGTATATTATTTAGAAATCAGTGCCAAAGACCCTGACAAAGATTAATTTGTCAATGTATCCATGAAGGAGATGTCTAGCTACCAGTTTCTTAGCCTTGCATAAAATCAACATTTGCACAGCACATTGCCAGTAGCAATTCGTGCCTGCAAGTCCTTAATAAATAACTCCAAATGCAGGTTGTTTTCATGAGTCTTTCTTCCTGTGAAAAAGGGACGTTGCAATGCTTTCCTTATCACTCCTTCTATCCCTTTCTTCTTTAACTGCATTTCCCCAAGCTTTGCTTAGCTTAAAAATATTTTAAAGACAATTGGTGAAATGAATAAGGCACCTAGTAATCAAAAATACGCCCTCAATCAGTGTTGTTTTTCTTCCAATAGACTGATAATTTTTTTTCTATTTAAACCACATTACATCACGAATCACACCAGAGGAAAGCTCAGGTAGTATATTATCCTCAGCCTGACTACAACTTGTATATCATTCCCTCAAAGATGTAATGTTTAATATATTTGTTTCTTGACAATTATTCTAATACACTCATCTGTCTCACACTTGGTTCCTCTCTGATTCTACTTCTCTGGTCCTCTAGTAGAAATGAGAGAGAAAAAACCTCTCATGACAAAAAGAAAAATAAAAAGAAATTAATAATCAACTAGGATGAAATAAGATTAATAAGTTAAATATTGCTTATTTGAATTTGCAACAAATACTCTGCTTGTAAATAAAGACACTACTTACCAAACAGAAATGTGTGAAAATATTGCTTGTATATAGGAAAAGAGCTAAACAAAGCCATCAATTTTTTCATTATAAAGGTTGTTTTGATTTTATTTTCTTTCTTTACCATTTTGCCTTTTTAAAAAATAATTCTTTTTCACATATGTGCATATGTGTGTGTATAAAAGATTACATACATTTAATATTTCTTTCTCTATTCAAGCATTTCTTGTGTAGAAAAGAAGCAGTAGGTTGAGAACTGTCTCTGTTCCTTCCTGTGGTCAAAGTGCTGTAGCAGTGAGAGGGCACACAGAAGAGCTGTTAGAACCATTCAAGCTGTAAAAAGCCAGTCCCAGTATATCTGCACCAAACCTCAGAACTACCAAAGCAGTCACAAAAACCACCCCTGCAAGGGTCTCTGAGTTAGACTCCCTGTCACAGGTAGCATGGCTGGCTTGCACACTGGTGACTCCCTGCTGCCTTTTTCTGATTGATTTAATAGGTATTGAGTGTGACAAGGTAAGTCTCATGGACCAACCAGTTCTATTTGATTTGATATAAAAAAGATCGCTATTTCTGCCAGCACTGAACCATACCCTTATCTAGTTCTAGCTGTTGTAGATCAGCTGAAATTACTGAACCTGAGCTTTACTCAGTTAAGGAACTAGAGCCTAGTTTCAGAAATAATTTGTCTTTCTACCTTTCAATACAGCAGGTGAACCTTCCTCCTCAGCAGAAATACAGGTAAAGACTGAGAGAGAATTAAACAAAAGATATTAGTAAAATCACGTTTTTAATCACAAGTATTATGCACTCTCTAGGAGCAAGCAGTGTGAACGGCACATTCAAAGAACAAACAATTTCTGTTAGGAATTGATCTAAAAGATCTATCAGAACTTTCTTTCTAAAAATATTATAAATAATTTAACTATTTTTAATTATTCTCATTAAATAGTTTGTAACAATTTGAAAAACTGCATGAAGATAACACTTTTGCTTTTAAAATATCAAACAGATTTAGAGGACTTCAAAAGTCCTCTATTAGCATTAATGTAATGTGAACAACATAGTTCAACAGTTCTGTGAATATAAAAGTATACCATTTGTAAGCATGTCTCATGGTAGCAGCT
The DNA here is from genome assembly GCA_013389865.1 of Piaya cayana. Lineage (NCBI taxonomy): Eukaryota > Metazoa > Chordata > Aves > Cuculiformes > Coccyzidae > Piaya > Piaya cayana. The sequence goes on along the minus strand of WAAB01020015.1, from coordinate 48,470 downwards.
AAGCATTAAAATAGTATAGAAACTTAAAAATAAAAAGGTAAAAAGTGATCAGTTCTTTATTACATAACAAAAATATCTTGAAATTTTGTTTAAATGTATTTGCTTCTTTACAAGCATATGTGCATGTGTGCATATAAAGCAAAGAACATGGACACTTCAAATGCAACAAATATATGTTTTGTGTCTTCAGTATCTAACCTTGCTAAATTGGATTGAGTTCTACCATTGATTTCAATAGTACCTGGCTTAGGTACTATTGGATCCAAGATTTAAGTCTTTCATAAAATTCAGACTTTAATAACTTTAATTCCCTGATGGCTGCAGAGTTGCTAAGGAAGCAGCATTTGACTTTATGTTATAAAATGCCTCCAGATCAGCAATGGAACCTGAAGGATTCTGCGCAGAGAGTGCGGGGTTGCCTACCTATATACTTTCTCCCCATCTTCTGTCATATCAGCTGACCTCATCTCCAATGAGTCACAAATTTCAAGAGTAAATGATTTTCTTGCCAGTGCGGCAACAAATAGAACACTGTGAGAAAATGCTAATTTTAAATATGAAGACCTTTAATGGATATTCAAATTTAAATTTCTATTTGGGAGAAAAGACTAACATGCCAAGAGGTTTGTTTATTACTTGGCACACATATATAGAAAGGCTCATGTCTGCTGTCTAGAGGCTAAATAGTCAGTCATCTGCTGCTGGAACTCTTTAACTTTCTATAAATAATTCGTCATTCTGAATAGAAGAGAAAGGACTTGGAGGTTCTGTGGTTAGGAAATTTACCTGGCATGCAGGTGGCACATTGAGATTCACATCATTGCTCTAACTGTACTGAGGTGGCTTATACAGCCTGAAACATCTCTGAAATAAATGAAGAGGTCTGTGATTAGAACAGTTACCTGGAACATCGAAGGTATAGCATAAACTGTCAGAGTGTTAGGAGTTCATTTCTTCCTTTGAGCCATAGTGAACCACAGCCACTGCATCACTTATGTTCTAGGGACATCATTCTCTTGCTGTACTGTAGGAGCCTGTTTTCATTCCAAAATGGAAAACAAAGTAGGTTGTGGGATTTCTTCCCTAGCATTTCCCTCCCATGTCTTGTAACGATCCCATTGAGAAACTGCCAACTCTGTGTCTTTGGGCACAGGGTCATTGTCACTGGAACAGGCTACCCAGGAAGGTGGTTGATTCACATTCCCTGGAGGTGTTTAAGGGATGGCTGGACAAGGTGCTGAGGGTCATGGTTTAGTGTTTGATAGGAATGGTTGGACTCGATGATCTGGTGGGTCTCTTCCAACCTGGTTGTTCTATGATTCTAAGATTTTTTGTAACCCTTGGCCTTACTGAAATATGTGAGGTGAGACCTATATTGGAATCAGATCAGCCATCTCTAATCAAACAACCATAAGAAAAACTTACTGTGAACCAGAGTGACATTGTAACACTCATGCTCTGCTTGAGATGCTGTATGATTAGTTTTCTATCCAGGCTATAATCATTTGGAAGACACTTCTAACACTGTGATCAGTTCAAAACTTAATGCTGTAATAGTAAAAACTTAGAGCAATCAACCCAAACCAGAAAATCTTTAGAAATCAAGAATGAGAAAATTAATGAGGTGGTTCTGTTTTTCAGAAACTAACAGTATTAGAAGTCAAAACAGCAAGGAAGATGTCTTGTGGAAAGAGACTATTCCTAGGTTCTATCCAGAACTTCTCACATCCTCTTCCTTTTGGCTCTTATTATTTTGGTTTCACGAGTTTTCAGGGTCCATTTTTGTAGTCTTTGTGTCTTATACAAACATATATGGTCCTAAGAGCTTCAAGGCAGACTTTGTTTTAAATCCAAGTGTGTCACTGGGCTGTTTGGATTCAGGAAAAAGCACAATCCACACTGGTTTTTTCTGTATCATATTTCTGAACTGTCTAAAAGCAGGGAATCGAACCACTTCAAAATGCATAGCTAAAGTAAAACACACACATGTGTATACTTACTTTTAGCAAGTATGAAATTGTTATATGCAACCAGAAGATGGCTCTGTAATCAAGCCGGGCAAGCTGAAACCATAGAGACGCAGCATTTACATTTTTCATCCTTTCAGTTCCTTTCTTCCTCAGTGGAAATACTTGAGTACTTTTAAGCAAGGATTTTACAAAAAAAAAATTCTTTTTCGCATGGCAAAGACTCATTTTACCCAAAGTCTGAACAGTCTGATGTCTTTAACCAGCTTCCACTGAAGTCAGTTGGTATCTCACTAATGATTTCTGTGGGAAGTAATTAAAACCAAATGTAAGCTTCCTTGAAGACCCTTTCTTTAAATCACTGAGAGTGGTGTGGATAGCAGGTTTCTACACTCATCAGTCTCTTGTGAGCTGGTTTTCTTTTTTAATGATTGCTAAGGAGCTATCAGTGACTGTTCTTTGAAGTCATACAGGGATATTGTTCAGAAATGGTGTTGAAGATGACATGGCATTATTTTCTAACTGTTGGTGTTTTAGTATTTTGTGTCATGAGAAAAACGGGATATTACAGCATGTGTCTTGTATCTGTCTTTGCCCGTTTGATAAGTTACTGACAGCTGTAGTGCCATTTCAAAAGCATGCATGGAGTAATTGCTCACGTCCTTGATACAAACTTCTGAATAAAGCCTGCATTTGGAAAAGCTAACATGTTTTTTTCTAAACAGAAATGTTAATTGGCAAAAAAATCAGGGAAATCAATAAAGTAAGTCTGTTGTGAGTCTCAGGTTGGATCAAAACAAGGTCTACCATATCTATTCTCAGCATTTGTTTTGAATTACTTATGTAAAACAAAAAGAAGGAAATTGTAGGTGCTGTCTACTTTATGAGAATTTTAACATGTGAAAACAAATTGGTTGTTGTGTACATTCTCCTGCTGTGGTAATTGTTTTAGAATTTCAAAATGCTGATTATGGGGAACAACTGAGTGCTTTTAATTTCTGCAGGAGAAGGTTATACCAGCAAGAGAAAACCTCCCTAGCAATTGTTTGAGTTTCATTAATTTAATAATCAACATTTAGCTAGTTTGTCCATGTACTCTGGTTTTAAATATGAATATAGGGTTCTAGTTAACCACTGTTGCTCGTTTTTCTGCTAGGGGAGGTCCATGTCAATGTCACTTTTGTGGAGTTAGAAAGCTATGAAGTAATGCAGCAGTGAATGAGGTCAGTTCACTTTTACACACATAGAACCTCAGATAGAAAGACAATGTGGGGGTTTTTTTGTTGTTTTTTGGGGGGTTTTTTTGTTTTTTGTTTTGTTTTACCTGTTCTCTTTGTAATTAAATGGACATACTTGTCTTAAAGGACAGGTGGAACTTTCAGGATCTCAAACTGCTTCCTTCTAATTTATTCATTTCATTATGAACCTGCAACCCTCCAGGGGGTGTGACACAATATTATGATACATAATGTTCCTGAGTACTAAATTTTCATTTGGCTTCCTGATTTATCTGACAGATGCGGGGGGGTGGGGAAACACATGTAGCTGGAAACATCCCCATGGACTACACATATGCGAATACTAAAATGCACAGGTTATTTCAGTTAACACTGACATTAACTTATGTTGAATACATTCCCTCCTGAATTTACTTTCTCTGGTGAAAGAAGATGGTTTAACATTTTATTTCTGAACCTGCTTCCTGTAACTGTGCTCTGCCCAAACAAATATATCTGAGAGCTCAATATCAACTGCTTTCACAAAAGATGTGTGCAATAATGCTTTCATGAAACTGCAGGTTTCGTTTGCTCTCATAAAAGTTACAGAAACAGATAGGCTCTACAAAAGATAACATTTATTTGCAATCCCAGAATAGATGCAGGATAATAGCTGCCCCCCCACACACACCTAAATGGAATTGCATTCAAACCTTTGGTACTGTTAGGCCAATACTTTTCAAAACCCCTTTAGATTAAGCCTCTTTTCAGACAAAGTCAAATGAAGACAATGAGGCGTCTTCATTCTACACTTCGGAATACTCGTATTAATGGAACTAGTTATTTTGTCAGTCTTTTACTAGAGAAAAACAGGAACTCACTCATTTGTTGCCTTTACATCTAATAATAATGCAGTCTTACATAAAGACTCATTGCTGCAAGACTTTGTCCAATGAAACGTGAGTCAGCAGTTTAGCCTTTCTATTACTGCAGTACCTTGGAAGGTGTGGTAGTCTAAATTGCCCTCACTAAGATTCTCAGCCATGATGTGTCACTGAATATCAGCATATTTTTCACAACATAAAATCAAACTCTGAATGCTAGACTGAGACAATTCCATTCTCTGTTTCTCCTTGTTCCCTTTGTAACATATATTTTTCTGGAGAAGAAAATCACTGATGATAAAATCAGAACAATAGAGGGGGGATGAGTTCCCCAGTCACATCAGATTTACTGTGGACTTAATCTCAATTTGCATTAGAAGTTGCTTATATGTCACATGGTTTACAAGGATACAGAATGTGGATGAATGGACATGAGGCAAGCTTCAGCCTGTAAAAGCACAGAAAAATGCTGCCTTAGGCTGTCAAAAATTTCTTCAAATCACCACTGGTTGCAATTAACATGTTCACTCTGATCTGCAGAAGACAACAGCCTTACAAAAAACATTAATTTCTTCCTCTAAATGGATCAAGTTAATTTTTGGCAGACAGTTTAGGTGGGATATTACACCCACTGCCAGGGACAAATGTGACATCTTAAGCCTCATGAGTTGCTGATTTTTACTTAGCCTGCAGGTAAGCAGTTTGTTGATGGTTCTTTTCATTCTTAATGAGGAAGAGATAAGTGCTTATGTAAAGCAGAGAAAATTGCAAAAAGTAGATCTTAACATTATTGAACACATTAAATTCTATTCAAAGTAATACAGACTGTACTACCCACTGCAAAAATCTGAGGCCTCTGTAAACAAAATATACCATAGGTGCATGTGCAGCAACTCTTAATACTTAATTTCTTCTTGGAACACCTGCTCAGAAATATATTAGAGAGCTAACTTGTTTCAAGAAACACAGTTGTGATTTTTCTCCCTGTTTGTGCAGCTTTATAGCCTAACTGGAAGCATTTAGGTCCTAAGTTGTTGCCATTACTACCAAGTCATTCTGGAAGCCTTGTTATCTCCATGGCAACTAGCCTACATATATTAAGAATTTTGATACAACACCAATGTCTGATGGTATTCTTTATTTGACATATTCATTTAATATATTGGAACTTTACACTGGAATTTACATGTTTTATCTTTTTGCTATAATCATGGGAAAACCTTGATGCTGAATAATGTCTTGCTAAAGCACAGGTCCTACAGTGAAGAAACTGTCACAGGATGAATTAGCATGGACTAAGAAACACAAGATCTTCAATTAAACAGAGTACAAAAGCACTAACTTAGTCAGGTCATGTACTACAATGCTTTTTGTGGGTCTAGGTAAGCTCCTTTACTTCTAAGAGAAATCAGTAGAATTTTTCCAGTTATTTAAATGTTGCAAGGACAATGCACTGTGCTCAGGGAAATGCCACAGAAATCAGCAGCTGGGATCACTTTGGCCAGAGGTATTTTTTCCTAGCAAAATATTCGGAGAAGAGTTTGAGCCAGGAGCAAACCCTGCTACAAACACAAAATGTGGGGTGCAATACTGCAGGATATACTTTGGTGTACACAGGAGGACCTTGTTTTGAGTGTGATGAGAAGAGACCAGGCAGTAACCTAACCCTCATGGTGGGACAGAGAGGTAGGACTCAGGAGAGAATTCATGTTTCATGCGGATCAGTTGTCTTTCTAACAATTCCTGGACAAAAGCCACATCTAATGAACTGGGACAGAGACGGCTGCTCTCCCGAGGAAAACTGATTTCAACCATCCACATGTGTAAGTGAGGTAGAGCCTGTATTGCATACATGGAGCTAAGCCAGATAAATGAACTGTACTGGGTAGCAGCCCAATAAAGAACAAAGTTTCAAGGGCAGAAAGAGCCTGGAAGCCAGCAGCAGCTACGAGGATTTTTCTGGAGCAAAACCATTATGCTTTTGCATACGGCTATATGAAAGCCTCCTTGATTTCAAAATTACAAATACTTATTTTATCTATATCTTTCTGAATGAACTTGAAAATAATGTGCAGTGTAGTAGAAATACGAAATATTACCCTGCTTTAAAGTGTATTAATCTTTCCTGAGCTTTTCAGTATATGTATTACTAATGCCATTGTAGAGAAAAGGCATTGTGCTGGGCTAGGGGTGGAGATGAGGAGAAAACATAGCAGTATTTACAAATAGGTTTTGCAAACTGCAGTTCAAAAGGGATGACAACTTCTGTAATTACAGATGAGTATTTTCTTATTTGCTTACTGCCAGAAATATATTAAATTATACCCACTGCCCCTAGCTAGTCTGTAAGCCTGTTTTCTTATTGGCTGGAGTCCTATTCCCAGCAATCCTTTAAATTCCTCATTTTTCATGAAACTACCTTGATTATCTATGCCACTACCGTGCTCAGTGGATGCTCATTGGTAGAGCAGATCCCAAGAGTATCGTTCTTTTCATTACCTTTCAGTGATGTGTGAATAGAATAGTTCTTCCTCTTTAGAGGTCAGAGAAATGATCTATTTACTTCGTTTTAAATGGAGGATAATTCTGTTTTTGCTTGGCACTGAAACTTTTCTATCGGATACCTTCCTGGAGACAATACCATAAAAGACAGATTTTTAGCAAATTTGAACACTTTCTGCAGTTCCCCATTGAAACATCAAATTAGACCTGAAATTATTTCCTTCTCCACTAGTGTCATTTAAAGAGTGCTTTATGCCAGTTCCTTTGATGCTAAATTTCATCCCATGGTGAATTCTTACATGTAAACTCTAAAAAGCACATTTCACAATAGAGTTAGTAACTGGCCCTTGGCTCCAGTAGTGCTGCTTGCAGGCTGAGTTAAAAAGCAGGCTCAATGGGTATAAGGCTATAAGCACATACTCTTTTTAGAATACAAGCCTTAAAGCTGCTCTGCAATTTCTACTCCCTCAAAGCTCCATTTTGGTCTTGCCAAATGTATATAATAAGATGATGACTATACATCTTATTAGCAAATGTGAATGAAATGAGGAGTGGATTGGGTTGATTAAGACATAGTCACAGATTTCTGTATACTGCGTCTGATAAACTAAAAATTGCTTGGTGAACTGGGGATTTGGAATGGATGAATACAGCTGCCTAATTGAGATTTTGTTTAAAAAATCACTTTAAATATACTTGTGACTCCCTCTTTTTGCCTCCTCTGAACCTTCATGCATTACCTTTTAGACAGTAACCATTTTTGACTTGACACAATCTTACTGCAATCAGTGGAGAATTTTAATTAAATATAATAGTGTTTAGAACAGGATCCAAATGCTTAGTATTGGGAAAGTAAAATAGAAACCTTTGTGCAGTTCTCAAATGGATTTTCATTCCACAAATGCACAGATACTGTGAAACTGTGAGTGTTCTCCTAATGGATCTGTAAATGGTACCATGTGACCTTGGTGACCAACCTCAGCTTGCTATGAACAGCAGGCAATGAAGGTAATAGTTAATCCAACTGGTATTTCTTGAGTTTCCTATGTGCTAAACCAGATTTTAATAAATCATTCATCAAAAAGTTTAATTTTTCTTTAAAAATACAATATTATCTCACATATATTTTAGAATCTTAATTTCTTTTTTAAAAACATAATAATTAATAATAAAGTGTAACTTTGTAAGGCATGTTGTTTGCTTCTGTTCAGTTTTTTAAAGTATGAGAAAACCAGAACCAAAAAGCTTTTACTTTTTTACCCAGGATACGCTCCTCAAGTTTTATTTCTCCTCTCCTGGTAGATAGGTGTATATAAAGTTTAAGATGAAACTTTAGAAATTCAAAACAAACTTTTTAGTTCCAGAGAGTACAAACATACTAAATAAATAATGCATTACAAAAATTGCAGCTAATTTTTCATGGGATTGTGAGGCAGTTTAATCTATAATATGAAAGATGGGTTTCTTGTCCAGTTCCAGTAAGGCCAAACTAACTCCCCTTGCTTACAGTAACTGGGAAAGAGTAAGATATATATGGTTAGGATACAACAAGATGATGTACGGTATAGCTATGCAGCAGCTTATAGTATTGCAGTCTTTATCTCTGCTGCATACATTCTGTGGCTTAAAAATTATGCTTAATATTAATACAGCTTCCATGGGGAATAGAAATAGAACACTATAATTAAGAAAGGGAAATATATTTATGAACTAATTTTCTTTCCAACATGTCATATTAATAACGACCATCTTTCTTTCATTTAATATCTAAAAAGCACAAAAAAGTTTGAGCAGAATTTATATCTATTAAAAATGTCTTTGACCTATACCCAAAAATAGTCATATTACTGCATTGTTTTTTTCTGTTGAAAAGACATAAACTTGAAACCTAGCAAGAATATTTCTTAACTTGAAAGTCCAAAAAGAAGATGTGTTCACAGTAAGAGGGGGGCATATTGCCATTTCATACCAGTATCACAAAGTCATACTGTTTATGTGTATCTGGTGTTTAGAATTTACATGTTATTCTTGTTAGGGAGAAAGTTAAAGCATAAACTTTACACGTCATCTGTGCCATTGTGGGATATCACCGGCAGAGTCTTCCTCTTCTTGCTCTTACTCCTGTTGTTTATTTTCAGAACAATTAGCAGAAATGCAACCACAAGAACAGTTAGATTCAGCTTGTTGAACTATTGGAAAAGTATTTCCTTTGGAAAAAAAAAAGGTACAGTTTTGCTAGCTGGACAAGGCAGGGGAAGAGAAGGAAATTGTTGAGACACCCTTGGTATTTGACTGTTATTGCACCAAACAAGGTGGGTGTAAAACCTAATCCTAAAATGAAAACAAAATGACCTAATGTTGTAAAAACATTGTGCTATAAAAACTACAGACATTTGTTTCACTTTAAAATGAGTGCTTCTAGAGAATTTTTCTACAAAATGGTTGAAAAACCATCTTCCTAAGTGAGTCATTGTTATCCAATCTTTCTAGTATGGTTTATTTTAATACCTAGTACCTAGTGAAACAAAGCAGAAAACTTCACTTTGCAAAAAAAATATTGAAATTTCAAACAAAGTATTTTATCCCACATGTAAGAACTTCTAGATATTTGACAGAAAAAAAAGAGATAATTCAATAGCTCAGAGTCAGAGACACTTAGGGTACGTAATGGACTTTGTTGTGCTTGATTATGTCATATTCATTATCAAACTGCAAATCTATCTTCTTTAATGCAATTTTCTAATATGAAAGTTGAATTTTTCTGAAGAAGGATGAGGACATCACCAGCAAGTCCTGCTATGAAAAATGAAGGGGATTTTTGTAGAAGTTTGACACTACAGCTGCTTACTATTTGGCACAAAATACTGATTTTTTAAAATCATTCATGCCATTGAAAGTCAAATTTAGATATATCAGTACTAGGAACACAGATGGAGTGTGTACTGGCAAGCAGAATATATGGTATTGAGGAATCCACAAAATAAATCAAACAAGTGTTTGTGAAGAAAATAAAGAAAATAGTCATAGAAATACTTATAGATATGTTTAATTCATAACTGAACCTTGAAGGTGGCTATAAAAAGTCTGCTGTTAAGTATAGCAATGCTCAGGACTAATTTTTGTTTCTGTTCTTAATGCTAAATATTGATATATATTGCACATATTTTTCTGAAGTACCAAAGGGAATCAGAACTCTGTTCATTAAGTTACTGAACAAGCATGTAGAGAATTTCCAACCAGGAGTAGAAGCTGATAATTATATATATATTTAAAAAAACCCCAAACCTACCCTAAACCCAAACTTGAGCCACTGCAATATTTGTAATTACTTGGAAGTGTTTAGGCTATAGGTTTCACGTTTTGTAATTTGCATTTCCACGTTAGAGTTTGTTCATTTACTTCCAGCTTCATACTTGTGTAGTGAAAGGTCTTCTGAAAGTTGATGAGCTGACTGCTTATCAAGAGACCACCTCTATCTGTTTCTCAGAGTGTAAGACTATGTTCAGAAAATACCCAAATATATCATTTCATTGGCATTGCTTGCACGATTAACTGACAGTTGGAGCAAAATAAAGAAAATTAAGTTTTCAATAGGAAAAAAACTCAATGAATATATAGTAAGGATTCTGGCAAGAGTGCCATTTTGCAAGAATACTACTATCTGTAAAAGGACAACAGTCAGCTTGGATGGGAGATTTCTCCATCATTCATTTGATTAGTAACTGCAAGCAGCATAATGACCATGTTTCCAACTAGGATCTTCTACAGAAGTTAGCTTCCCTCTTGTTTAAAGTATCGGATATCTTGTTTCTGCTTGTGGATTAGGAAATCTTAGATAATTTATTAAAGATTGAAGCAAAAAAACATTGATTACCAACCTAAAAGTAAATCATAATTTTGGCAACGATCTTCCTTTGGAAAATAGTGTATCATTTCATTTTATGACTTGTTCCATCAAACAACAAGGTGATATTTGTCACAGTACATCATCCTGAAGACTGACAAGAATCAGAATGGAAAACAGCAAAGCAAACTAAGCCTCTGAACTTATAAGGAGATCTGCATGGGCAGAAAAAGAGCGATGTCAAACAAATACACAAATGACAGTGTCAATCCTTTTGCCAGACTGGGACAAAAGTATGCTGAAATGACATGAACTGAAGGAATTAAATACAAAAAGGCATACTTCAGTAAAGCATGAACTATTTCTACAGCTTACTCTGAAAACAATGAGTCCTTTGTAACTTTTATATAAGTAGCTGGCAAAACATGAAATACTTTCTAGCAATCTAGCTAATACTATAAATATTTATATTCAGAATGAATTTCACAAGAGAGGGAGATAATACATTAGGAAATATAAATACTAGTTGGGGTTTTTTTATGGTAATAATAGATGAAATATTCCATCACAAAAAAGAGAATTGATCAATGAAACTCTTGGCATATTCTTGAGCAGAAATCTTTGGAGATGCAAAGTCAATGAAGTTTGTATTTATTTCTTTGCCTTTTAACTCTGTGATAATTCCCACTTTATCAACGGTCATGGCAAGAAAACACTGTAGCAGATTTTTGTTACAAATAGCAAAAGCTCACTCAATACTATATTCACTGAAGGAACTCTAGTGAACTGGTAAAACCATGTGGCAGTGTATTTACTGCACACAATGGGGCCTATTCTCTTGTTTCATCGCTTTTTTTGATCCCTTTGTGCTTTGGTCCTTCACAGGGAATTACAGAATACAGATATATGTTATATGAAAAACAAAATGTTTATCACTTGAGGCTGGTCGCTCAACTATTTCCTTTGAGTTAGATCTTGGAGGCACTGTTCTATCTTGTATTATGAGAAAACATCTGTATCTGATTCTTGCATCATTCTGGTAAACATTCTTCATTATGAACATTGATGATCTGTGACTTGTTTGCTGTATTTTATGAGCAGTTGTTTTACTATAAGTTCCTCTTTTTCTGCCCTATATAGAGGGCTCTTGCCAGAAAATGGAAGAATTGGAGGAATGGAAGAATCACTCTTACTCATGCTTGTTTGGACACTTTCAAAAACTGCAAGTACTGACTTGGAGAAGATGGAAGAAATTACTATAAACTGGTTTCTACAGAATATTGGGTTTTCTGTTCGGTGCGTGCATTTTTCAGTCTGATGGTCTGATATTTAAATAAGACTTCATTTAATTTGTAGCCATGTGAAGCCAAGCTAGAACCCTTCTTGCTTAGACCAGTTTCACAATTTCCAATTGCTTTCATACTTTGAAAGTGTATTTTAAGCAAGAAGTTGAGGTCCACAATAAAGCTGCTATGTGTATGCTACCTCATTTTGGCTATCAAATTATTTGTTAAATTATTGATTTGCTATGGAGTATCTTCTGTAGACCTTTCAACAGTTTCATGTCCCCTGAAGACTGTCTCCAGTCCAAGGACTTTCCTAATTGCCTCTTTAGAGAAAAAAAATAATGAAAATGGTTAATTTAATTCTCCTGCAACCACCTTTGTTTTTTCTTTTCTCATGCTCATTGCTTATAATTATTTGTTCAAACTTCCTCTTCCTCTTAGCCTCCAGATCTAAGGAAAAAATCAAGCCTATTTCATTTCCAAGACATTTTCTTGAAGAAAGAATTTTAAGACCTTAAGTAAAATTGTCATTATTCTACAGACACAAATATTCAGAGGTCTCTTTATGCCATTCACACCCATATGGAAAGCACCTAAATCTGCAGGTAGACCCATTTCTTTTATAACTCTATAAATATTCAAAAATATTTATTAGTTTTCTATCTCATAAAACTTGAGTTTTGGACATGTTACCTTATAAGTATTCCAGTAATAATAATAAATCTCCCACATTTATTTAGCACCTTTCCTCCTAATGCTAAATGAATATAAATTTAGTCCTTAATGACATAAGACATTATTTAGTACTTTCTGAATTTCTGTGATAACTCTGAAATGCCTTAAGTCACTACTTGAATTTAAATTAAATTATCCAGTTAATACTTTTATGTTGTTCAAGCTAAATGTCCAGTCAGAGTAATTTCATCAAATCATAGAATCATTAGGCTGGAAAAGACCTTTGAGATCGTCAACTCCAGCTGTACCTGCCTACTACTAAATCATGTCCCCAGGCACTTCGTCTATCTGTCTTTTAAAAAACTCCAGGGATGGGGACTTAACCACCTCCCTGAGCAACCTATTCCAGTGCCCAAAGACCCTTTCTGTGAAATTTTTTTTTCTGATGTCCAGCCTGAACTTACCCTGGCAGAGCTTGAGGCCATTCCCTCTTGTCCTGTCCCCTGTCACTTGGGAGAAGAGGCCATCACCCTCCTTTCTACAACCTCTTTTCAGATAGTTGTAGACAGCAATAACACTTCCACCCAGCTTAGCGTCATCCACAAACTTGCTAAGGATGCACTCAATCTAGGTCATTGACATCAAACAGGGCTGGACCAAGCACTGAGCCCTGGGGGACACCACTTGTGACTGGCCTCCAGCTGGAGTTAACTCCATTTACCACCACTCTCTGGGCCCAGACAACCAACCAGTTTTCCACTTAGGAGAGAGTTTGTCTGTCCAGTCCAGAGGCTGCGAGTTTCCTAAGCAGAATGCTATGAGAAACTGTATCAAAAGCTTTACTGAAGTCCAAGAAGACTACATCCACAGCCTTTCCCTCATCCAACAGCTCCCTCAATAGTCTTGGATGGATCCCATCCAGCCCCATAGACTTGTGGGTGTCTAGCTGGGCCTGCAAGTTTTAACCACCTTCTCTTGGATCATAGGAGCTTTGTTTTGCTCCTCTAACTCCTGGGTGTGTACACATAGGGAACAAAGACTGAGGCAAAGAAGGCATTATGTACCTCAGCCTTGTTCTCATCCTTTGTCACAGCTGTTCCATTTGCATCCAACAGGGACTGAATATTCTCCCTGGTCTTCCCTTATTGTTAAAATATTTATAGAAAGATTTTTTTAATCTTTCACTGACTTAGCCAAGCTGAGTTCTAGTTGGGCTTTAGTCCTCCTCATTTTTTCTCTGCACAATCTCACTTCCACCCAAGAAGCCTGTCCCTTCTTCCAAAGTTCATAGACATTCCTCTTCTTTTTGATGTCCCTCAGGATCTACCTGCTCAACCAAGCTGGTGTTTTTCCTCACCAACTCCTTTTCCAGAACACGGAGATGGCTTGCTCCTGAGTTGCTTGGATTTCCTTTTTGAAAAGCGCCCAGCCCTCATAGGCTATCTTGCCCTTTGGAACCATCTCCCATTGGACTTTGTCAACCAGCCTTCTGAACAGTCTGTTCTCTGGAAATTTAATTATGCTAATCCCTCTCCTCACCTCACACAGAACTGAAAATATTACTATTGCATCATCACTTTGTCCCAGGCGTCCTCCAACCGTCACATCCCCCACAAGGCCTTCTCTGTTCACAAACAACAGGTCCAGGAGGGTACCTTCCCTTGTCAGCTCGCTCACCAGTTGTGTGAGGAAGTTGTCTTCAACGCACTTCAGGAATCTCCTAGACTGCTTCCTTTCTGCTGCAATGTACTTCCTGAAGACTGAATTCTCCCACAAGGACAAGAGCTAGTGATCTGGAGACTATTCCCAGTTGTTCACAGAAAAGCTGTTGCCACCCAGACAGAGCCTCAGTGGGCACATGGAGCTACGCTGACAAAGTTTTGCTCCGCACACCAGGTTCAAAGCCAGGTATTAATCAACTGATTCTTTTTGATCTCTTGCTCTTCATTCCATAGTGTTGGAATGGAACTAAACACTATTTGCACCCCAGCACCCTCCATTGCTTTGTCCAAAGCCCTGAAGTTCCTCTTAATTGCTCTCAGCTTCCTGCGCTGTCTGTCATCATTGCTAATGAGAAATACTAGCAAAGGGTAATAATCCCTGGCTTTCAGCAAGTTTTCTAGTGACATCCTTCACTGATGCCTCAGGTAGGCAGCAGACCTCCCTATGGAGTGGGTCTGGTTTGCAGATAGGGCCCTCTGTTCCCTTTAGAAGGGAATTCCTCAAGATAATCACTCTCCTTTTTCTCAGAGGATGTTTTGATGGTCATTTGAGGATGGTGCAGCCTAGGGAATGTTTCTAGGTTGCGGGAGCCATCCTCTTTGCCCATGGGGATATATTCCGCTTGCAGCACTTTGTATTTATTTTGCAAGGGAATCTGGATGTTTGTTGTCTGAATGGGAACAATAGGCTTCCTGTGCTGGGCAGGAACTTGCTGCCATTCCCCATCTTTTTTTGCCTCTGTCTTGCAGCTGCCAGGTGGATGTTGCTCAGCCGCAGTAGCTCCGGCAGCCTGCTGAGTTTGTGAGAGGCCGCTGCTCCACTGATCTCTTTCCCCCTCACACTCCCTGATAGTCCTCAGCCTAGCTACCTCCTCCCTCTGCTCTGACACCAGAGTAGTTCCCCCACCCGAACAGAGCTTCCACAAGTGAAGTCAGTACCGACTCATGGTGCAGGCACTGCCTGCAGCCCAGGGTCTGGGTGGCTGCATGTGCCCATGGAAGCTCTGGTTGGGTGGCTACATCCATCTTTGGTGAATTCCTGGTTTCAGGAGCCCAGCGCTGCCTGCCCCACTCCCGCCTGGGTTTTCCTGGGCTTTCCCCAGCTATGTGAAGCACCCCAGTACCTCAAATTGCTACCCCACTGCAGTACTCAGCATCCTGCTGCTGGATGTCACCAAAAAAAAAAAAAAGCTTTGCTTTTTGGCACATTCAGAACTCCAGAGACCACAGCTTGGGAAGCATCAGGCCTTCTGGATGCTTGAGTGCTTCCACCCATTTGATGCTGAGTCACAGATTTCTATTGCACATCCCCTGTATGCCCAGTGCCTTGTTGCACCACAGCCACTAGTTGTGGAACGGCAGCCTGACTAGCTTGTGTCTGGCCACCCTGAATTATTTCTGATCCCTGTCCGACTGCTTCACCAGGCTGTGCTGACACCCCCATCACTGGCACCCCTCTCCCACCAGTCAGGGATTTTGACCTGTCACTTGCCCCACAGGAAGGCTTGAAGCCACAGTACTTGGAGCAGAACCTGCAGAGGCCTGTTGAAGAGCTCCTTGAGACTGTATAATTGTCATGTGCTGCAGGTATTTGGTTTAACCTGAAGGCTGCATCGGCAGTAGATGTACTGGTGGAATCTAGGACCGAGAATAAGCAAACTGCTGTGGCTGAGCCACTGGTCTGTTGGCCTAATGCACCTGCTGCTGCGCCACAGGAATGCTGGGTTGCCCTCCTGTCGCACTCGGAGGTCCATCCCCTTTGTGTCACGTCCAGCCTGTGCAACACCCTGCATTTTTACCTGTTTCTGATATTGCTGTGGCACCACCATTTGCTGATTTGCTACTGAAGCCCCACAAAACAGCTTGAGCAGTACTTTTGAGGCACATTTTTTGAGTACTTTTGAACCCACACCTATGGGTTGTTGTGGCTGCTGTTGCTGCCCAATGACAAAACTAGGTTGCTGTAGGGAGGATGGGTTCATTTTCCCTGTCTGGAGCAGTTATGATAAGAGAAGAAATACAAATTGTGACTGATTCAATAAAGTTTCAATAAAATTTTACTTTTAAAAATATATTGTTTCCTCCACCTCTGACATTGCAACTTAAAATACTTAGACTCTTGAATTATCTTATTAAGATGCATTTGTCTCATTAAGATGCAGTTTTAATCAAAATTGATAGGATTTACCAATTAATGGACTAGAATACGATGATGTTCTTTTCACACTACAGACATTTCTCTCAGTATCCCACTTGAGAAACTTATTGCCTCTGGCCTGCACAGGTCCATCTTCTGCTGGATTAAAAACTGGCTTGATGGCCAGGCCCAAAGAGTGGTGGTAAATGGAGTTAAATTCAGCTGGAGGCTGGTCACAAGTGGTGTCCCCCAGTGCTCAGTGCTGGGTCCAGCCCTGTTCAATGTCCTTATCAATGACCTGGATGAAGGCATTGAGTGCAACCTAAGCAATATAGTGGATGACATTATCCTGGGAGGAAGTGTGGATCTGCTGGAGGGTAGGGAGGCTCTGCAAAGGGATCTGAACAGGCTGGATTGATGGGTTGATGCCAATGGGATGAGTCTTAGCAGGTGAAGTGCAGAGTCCTGCACTTGGGGCACAACAACCCTGTGCAGCTCTGCAGGTTTGGGGAAGACTGGCTTGAAAGTTGCCTGAAGGAGAAGGACCTGGAGGTGTTGGTTGACCAACCAACTGAACATGAGCCAGCAATGTGCCCAGGTGGCCAAGAAGGCTAATGGCATCTTGGTTTGTATCAGGAAACAGGAAACAGTGTGGCCAGCAGGACCACAGAAGTGATTCTCCGCCTGTACTTGGCATTGAGTGGGCTGTACGTCGTATCCTGTGTTCAGTTCTGGGCCCCTCACTACAATAAGGATGTTGAGGCTCTGGAGTGAGTCCAGAGAAGAGTGATGAAGCTGGTGAAGGTGCTGGAGAACAAGTCTTACAAGTAGTGGCTGAGGGGACTGGAGTTGTTTAGCCTAGAGAAGAGGAGGCTGAGGGGAGACCTTATTGCTCTCTACAATTACCTGAAAGGTGGTTGTGGAGAGAAGGGTGCTTGCCCCTTATCCCAAATGCTAGGTGATAGGACAAGGGGGAATGGTCTTTAGCTGTGTCAGGGGAGGTTTGGATTGGATGTTAAGAAAAATTATTTTAGGGCAAGGAGATTACAATGTAGTTGTCATGATGGAAACGTAGTGGGATGATTCATGTAACTGGCATGCAGCTATGGTGGGTTATAAACTCTTCAGGCAGGACAGAGAAGGTAGGAGAGTTGGTGACATAGCCCTCTATGTTAGATAGTGCTTTGATACCCTCAAGCTTAATCATGGTTATGATGGGATCGAGTGCCTGTGGGTTAAAATCAGAGGAGCCCACAAGAAGTTAGATATTATGAATGGGAGTGCGTTATAGACCATCCAGCCAAGAAGAATCTCATGAGCTCTTCTGTCAACAACTGGGAGTAGTCTCAAGATCTCTAGCTCTTCTCCCTGTGGGAGACTTCAGACTTCTGTATGTCTGCTGGAAGTACAATACAACAGAATGGAAGCAGTCTAGGAGGTTCCTGAATGGTTGGACTCGATGATCCATTGGGTCTCTTCCAACCTGGTTATTCTATGATTCTATGACTTCCAGGGAATTTCTGGAGCTTGACTAGGATGAGACTGCACCTGCGCACACATTGAGTTCAGGGATGATGCATGAGGAAGATGAAGGCTACTTCATCCCTGAGACCCCAGGCCACAACCACAAGGGGACACTGTGCCTATACCAGTACGGGACAAGCTTTGCAAAACTAATTATAATAGGAAGTGGGGAAAAGTCACGAGTATGTAATAGGCATTTATGAATAGGCATGTCTTTACACTATAACTATCTGCTTGCTAGACCATATGGTGTGAGAGTTAGGAGGATTACCCCCTCACACCCACCAGTGAATAAATACATACTTACTTTATAGCCCTTAATTGAGTTTGATTCTGCAAAACAGGTACTTCTATTACTACAGAATACCAGCTGCAACTCATGCTTTTGTGTGGATTAATTTGGTTTCAGGATGTGGAAGTGCAGATGGTTCTGGTGGAGATTGGTTACATGCCTAAATATAGAGCCAGGTTACATGGGAAATTCTGGTACAAATGTCACATGTACCCATGAATTTGCAGTTGAAGAACTGAATGTGATGTTTCATGTCTATTTTATGATATTGTTTATTTTGGGTATTCAGGAAAAGTAAGTTTCTTCTGCTATAAACGTCTGATCCATCAGGTAGAACAAGCAGGCTTTACGTGGTTGGTTTTTTTTCTTGTGTGTGTGGTTTTTGTTTGTCTGTTTTATTTATTCAGAGCTAAGAACTGTAGAGAGAGATAAAAAAAGCTGTATTTTTTAGCTTTCTGCTAGAAAAGTCTTTCTTGCACTGCCAAGTTAGCCTGTTTAAGGTTGTCTAAAGTTTGTAATGAGGCTATATGAAAAGGTTAATTATCTGCCAAGGATGGTAATTTGTATAGAGACGTAAGATTCTATACAGATATGCACTGTCTATCAGGAAAGCTGCTTCAAGGTGATATACGTGTATGTTGGACACAGAAGATGATGATAAATCACAATTTAAAATAAAAATAACAATGAGAAACTCATCCAACACAGTTCATAGGGAGAGGTATGACAAATTCCCTAATCATCAGGTCAGTGCAGTCAGAGGACTAGGATAATAGTAAATAAAGAAAATATTTGAGGACTGAGAGGCTGACCTTTTAGTTCAGAGCCAACCAGTAAACTCACAGCTTCTGGAAATACAGTTATAGACATTTAACTTTTATGGACATTGTCTTCTAACACTTTGTCCAAGGTGGTTCTTACTTGGGTAGAGGAGTCTGGATATGCTTTTGCTGGCATGGTACAGATGGAAATCATATACCTATTCACTAAGCATAATTAAGGCCTGCCAACCACTTTCAGAGAGTATAATAACAAATGTTTAGCCATACACAGGATTATAAATAAAAGTTGTCATTAGAGATTGTATCCCATCATTATGTCTGACTCTTACCTATATGACAGTTGCTGATTTCACTGCAACAGCAGAATTCAATTTCTGCTCTGTGGCAGGGCACTTTGAATCTTTTGATTATTATGACTAATTAACAAAATACTAGAGATGTCAAAACCCTAGCTCTGAAATAATTCTGCTTCATTTTAAACCAGAAGTCAACTCAGATAATTGTCTGAATGTGACATAGACAGTTGACTTCATGTGTTAAATATCATAGGGCTAAAACAATTGGGAGAATGTGTTAATGCCAAAGCAAGAGAACAGCTGTTGTAGCTTAATTGTCTTCGAGAGTAGCATGATCATGTGACAGTCAAATGTCGTGCTTATATTTTGTCCTTTTGGGGAAACGTAAACTTTTGCCATCATATAAACCTTTCACACAGAAAAAAACGTGTTTGGTTTTGATACTGCATAAAGGCTTGAGTTTTTTTTATTTATAATGCATACCTGATCTTTGAATGCCGGACTTCAGCTTGTGACAGTCAACTGATAATTATTTTCACAAAGTGCAGGTCAAAATGCATATGTATATTTTCATAAGTAGCTGCAGACAAAATTAAAAAAAAAAAACCAACACAAAAAAAATTACTTTTGCCTTCAGTTGAGTTGGTGTGTTTTACTAAAGAAGAATGTTAGACAACAACTGCTGATTTGAGAAGTAATTAACCTTCTTATACTATATGCATTATTAATGTACCAGAGTTATCTTAATGTCCTAATGAGTCTCAATTTCTAGTAATGTTATCTTTGCTAAATAAATATAAGTGACTTGAGTAAAGAGATGACATTTGTTTAATTTGTTGATCAGGCTAATTTTTTCCCTCATCCAAAACCCTGATACTTTGTTAAATAGAAACACTTAAATGGATGGCATTTCATGATAGGGTTTGAAACTAATTATATCAAATGTCATAGCATTATTTATTTAAAAGGCTTTTCAAGATTACTGAACAAGGGGGAAAATGTGATTTCTTCCTTTTAAAGTGCTTAAAATTTTCTATTAAGTTCTTCTAATTCATTTTGCAGTTTCACAAATGCTCTCAATCAAGTTTACTTTTCGAATCCTTTAAAAACATTTCATTTAAAGGTAGTTAGACTTGTAATGCTGTTTACTGGTACTTCCTTTTTTGAAAAGATCTCCTAGAATCAGAATCAGCAAAATGCCCTGGTTGCTCCAAAAACCTTTGCATGATATGCACGTATTGGATGGAATAAATGTTTTCATGTAACAGAAGTGATTATCAATGTAATCTATGTAATTTAAAAGGATTCTCTTTAATTAAAAGACAAGTAAATAAAACCAAAAACCTCTATGTAAAGCATGTATACTTTGGTGAGGGAAGAAACTAATTCTTAGTATATTAGTATGTGCATTGGTTGTACCTTGGGACTTCTACAGCTTTGAGGGAGAAAGAGAAACCTAAGAACTGCTGAACATATAGAAAATAACAAGACTGCTGCTTCAACAGAACTGCATGATGGGAAAAAATAGAAGGAATTCTGATTTAACTGTCTTAATTACTCTACCAAGAAATGAGGTAGTCAACTATAACTTAAGAAAAACTGGAAAAAAAACAGGAGAAAAATTGTAATTCAGCTTTTAAGAAGTTTTGTAGAAAGCCAAGAAGTCTTCTGTTTTGAGAGGTTAAAAGTAATTATTAAAACAACTGTTGAGAAATAGAGTGCAAAAAGTGTTTTCAACAACACACAGACCCACTCCCGAATAATGATTGAAATTTTTCTACAAAAATTAGTTAGTGATGTAGCCACCCTCCATTGAAGACATTGACAGATACTTCACCCAGTTCTGCTGGCATTGCCTAACATTTAATTCCTTATTAATCCCTAATATTTCCACATGAGGTGTCTTTAATAATTCTATAGTGCCCTGCTCAGAAATTTCCCTGTGGAAAACCTCAATTAACTGTAAACCACAGAAGCATAGTGATTTCTTTTTTTTTCTTTATACCTCTTTTCTTTGTCTTTTTTTTTAATGGGCTTCTTATGCCACTAAAGAAATGCTTTTGTGCATGACCAGACTTCTCCTTGGGACTCTCTAGCATTTAATGAACCCCACTCAATATGTCTGACTTAAGCAAAAACCCCAACAATTTGTGCGGCTTCCATCTTCAGATCATCAGGTGATTATTACAGTTCAGTCCTGGCCAGTTCTTATTTATTGCTCTAACCCCAGAGTTAGTCTCTAAATGATTTTTCTCAGATTCCTCCTCAAAGCGTATATGCTGAAATCAGAGCAGCTTTGCTGATTTATACCTGTTAAGTCCCCCTTTCAGAATTATACTTATTATTCTACAATAGAGTAATACTGTCATGGTAAGCTGCAAACATAATGGTGAAAACTGGATGAAATAAAGTACACTTCCTTAATATTTTGAGTCCTTACTTGCTTCAGAATCTGAATACTTGTTTTATTTCTTAAGTTAGCATTCATAATAATAATATATATTACAATAATAATATCATATATTTCAGCACTTTTAGTTTGTGCATAATATCTTATTTGCAACTTTGAAATGCAGCTCAGAGAGGCTCCCAACTGTAGGGAACACAACACAGCAATGAATGTCTATTTTTTTTAATATAGTATTTTATCATTAAAGATAAGAAAGAGGTCAAAAAATCTAAATGTCAAAATCTATCTAGTAAATTGCACAAAGTATTTTAACTGTAGTAGGTGTTTGCACTAGAACATTTTATTTTTAAAGTTGTGTGTCTTTCCATTCTTAGTTGTCATACTGTGTATAAAGTCAAGTCTATTTTGTTAGGATTCTCTATTCCTTCAAGTTTTGAGCAAATGCCACCCCCCTAAAGATTTGAACTAAGAGCTGATGGTCTGTGTTGCCATGTTTGAATGTTACTCTGTTGGGAAAAAGACAGCAGGTTTCTTAAATAACCTTAGCTAGCCTTTGCCTTTCAGCTTTAAACACTTACATATAAAAGTGTTGAACTCTACCAGGAGAAAGGTTCTCTCTCCAGCTCTCTCTCACAGGAGTCTGCTTCTCAGTTGATATTAGTACTGAAAAACTATTGAAAACTACATGTTGAAAACCATTATAATAGCTGTTGGTATCAGTTTAAATCTCTGTGGCTAGAAATGAACAATTCATTTTGGAGGGGATGCTATTTGAATTCTTGCTAATTATGACTTGAAAGGTTCTACAGTGATCAGTGATTGTTTCCCTTATTATGTTATTTTTTACCTAGCAGAACTGATGTGCAAGTTCAAAGAATTAGTTTCACAATATTTTTAGATCAACATTTTAAATTCTGAACCACATCTGCAGATCTTCTGATTCTCAGAATCAGCACCTTTAAGAACAATAGGAAGAGGGATAACATTAATGCCAACTAATCGTGCCACTGCAGAGTAAAACCAAACCATAGGTATCTGGTTGGATTATTTCTTCCATTGCATAGAATACAAAAATCTCCACAATCTGAGGCACCTGTTACTAGTGGAAGAATTGAGGTAAATGACTTTCTGAAACACTTAAATAGCAGGACATTCAGTCAAAACACATCTTTTGTATTTACATTAACAGGTATGAAATGGTGTGGACTGTTTTTGCAATGGAGTTTATAATCACACCAGGAGGATCAAATTTATACTATGCAGACCCAGACACCTGAGGAAATGTTGATACCATCCTGATTCATTAGGGATGAGTACAGTTGTTTCTATGTACCAGAACTTCTTCCTTTTAATATATCAAGGAGAGAAAGGGCTAAAGGAGATTCTCTACTTGTTATTCCCGGTTCTCTCCCTGCTTTAGATCTGAATGAATTCCATGCCACCTTCTTCCATTTTCACACATCCAAATAAATTCCATCAGAGACAGTAGAAGGGCAAAGAAGAAACAGAAATTCTATTGAACCCCAGGCTTTATATGTGAAGATTCAAATGAAAAAGCATTGCTCTGGGAGCATCGTAAATGTTGTTTAGTCAAATTGAGGTAAAAGATAGGTGTTGTATTATTTATCAATGTAATATTATTTAATCTAATCCAATCTAGGAATAGATACAATACCAAAGAAAGAAAAGGACATCTGCATTGATTCTGAATCTCCAGAAAGCATTGATTTAGAAAACTATGTAATTTTCTGTCATCATACTTGGGGTAAAAGGTCTGTACCATTCTCTGTAAATCACTGTAGGTATATTACTTTATGAATTGCAATGCTTAAAAACAGATGGTGCTCTGAGAATTCCAGAAGGCGTAACAGGGATCTAAAAAGTTATATTTGTCGTACAGATATATTAGGCTAATTTATCAGAAGGTGACTCTTAGTATCCCAGATCCCTGAGTGAGATCATCACATATTTGATATGGTTTTGTGCAGATGTGCTGTCCAATGACAAAGGTGTTTAGGCATTGCTCACTTAACATAAAGAAAATGATGGTAGAACACTGTAGAAGGAAAGTTCCTTTTTATTTCCTGAGGGATCTGTATATTTCAGGACACCCACCTCCATCTTGACAAAGAAAGACTGGTAGATTTAGCACATTTCTTTTCCAGGACACTGAAACTAGTGTTTCCTTGGCAATAGCAATAAACAATTAAAATTCTCTGCCAGTCTTTGTTCTGACCTATACCAAAGGGGAGTGTATATAGAAAGCAAAAAGTAGTCTCCAGAATTTGATTCAGTTCATATTATTTATTGCTATTGTTGTTCTGAGTGACCCTCAGAGGTTTTCTTGAGCCTCTTTGGGGGTAGGGGAAACCTCAATGTTTCCTCCCGAGATAAACACTACACTGGTTTATGAATAATGTAATATAATTTTCTAAAAAAGCCAAAAACCAGCACCTATTTTCTTGATATTTCAGGGACGTGAACTGTATTTGGGAACACATTTTGGAATTTTTGGTACTGCAATTGTAGATGTCATCTTTAAAATGTTTGCAGATATTTCAGTTGATGAGTTGCTAAAGTGTTTGCATATAATAAATATGAGATTACATAGATAACGCAAAGCATTTCCAATTCTGGGCTGATGTTCCTCCTGCCATCACTCACCTTTCTTGTCTTTCTACAAAGAGTAAAAATAAACAGAATGAACATATATATATATATACACACACACATATATATATATGTAAAGACAGCTCAGATTTCCAGGTGATGATTCAGAATAGAAGAGGATATTTACTTTTAAATTATAGTTTTAGAAATTTTTTTAGATATTTTTTATTTTCCTTACAGTGAAGAATTCATAGAATCACCTCATTGGAAAAGACCTATTGGATCATTGAGTCCTACAATTCCTATCTGTCACTAAACTATGTCCCTGAGCGCCTTGTCTGTCTGTATTTTAAATACCTCCAGTGATGGTGAATCCTTGGCTTTTAAACACTTCGATGGCTTTTAAACATCTCCATGGGCAGCCAGTTCCAGTTCCCTATGACCCTTTCTGTGAAAAATTTCTTTCTGATATCTAGTCTTAACCTCCCTGGCACAGCTTGAGGCTATTCCTACTTGTCCTGTCCCGTGTCACTTGAGAGAAGAGGCCAGCTCCTTCCTTTTTACAACCTCTTTCAGGTAGTTGTAGAGAGCAGTAAGGTCTCCCATCAGTCTCCACTTCTTCAGGCTAAACAACCCCAGTTCTCTTGGCCATTCCCCATGATGCTTGTTCTCCAGATCCTTCATCAACTTCGTTGCTCTTCTCTGGACTCTCTCCAGAGCCTCAACATCCTTCTTGTGGTGAGTGGCCCAGAAATGAACACAGCATTTGAGGTGTGGTCTCACTAGTGCCAAGCACAGGGGCAAAATAACACTCCTGGACCTGCTGGCCATGCCGTTTCTGATGCAAGCCAGGATGCCATTTGCCTTCTTGGCCACCTGGCCACACTGCTGGCTCATGTTCAGATGGCTGTCAACCAACACCCCCAGGTCCCTTTCCTACAGCTTTCTAGCCCGATGACTTACAGCCTGTAGCACTGCTTAGGGCTGTTGTGCCCCAAGTACAGGACCCTGCATTTGGCCTTGTTGAACCTCATGCCATTGGCCTGGATTTAACTCCATTTACCACCACTCTCTGGGCCCAGCCATCCAACCAGTTTTCCACCCAGGAGTGTGTGTGCCTGTCCAGGCCAGAGGCTGACAGTTTCCTAAGCAGAATGCTGTGAGAAACTGTCAAACGCTTTACTGAAGTCCAAGAAGACTTACATCCACAGCCTTTCCCTCATCCAGTAAGTGGGTTGCTAACACGGTGGAGGCCAATGAACTTCACGAACAAATCAATATGATTTCAGATGAAGTCCTTTATTAAGGGTCAACTCGTTGTTTTTATAGTCTAAGCAGGCCAAAACATCAGGTAAACATTGATTGGTCACTTCTGCCCTTACAACAAGCCTTTTTTTTGGCAACTGCCCATCCCACATCTCTTTGTTGCTAGCTCGCAAACTCCTGCCCCCATCTGCAAGTTACTTTATTAACATAACACAACAGAGTCATTTACTACTTTTGTGACTTTCCCAACTCTGTCCTGCCAGGGCACTTAAAGAAACAATTAGCAACAGGTCACCTTGTCATAGAAGGCGATTCTATGCTATAGTCAACAGTACATTTTCTGTCTGGTATGCTTTAGGAGAAGAAATGGCAGTGATCATCCAACTTTCCATTTTTCTTTGACAGTCTGGTACCAAATAACAGGAGGGGGTTTTTTTTATGTATTCACTGCCTGTTTTAAGAGGTTGGTTAATGCCACAATAAAATTAAAAAGCTAGATAAATTAAAGTTTAATGCATGCTAAAGCAGTGTTACACAGCATGTCTTAGTACCTTCCATGCTTTTAATATTACAAGGTTTGCAATAGCAGCCATGCTTCTTTGTTGGAAAAAAAAAAGAACAAAACTACCTTGATTTTTGACAAACAAGACAGAGTATATCAGTCTGCCTGAAGGACATTTTGATTGCCTTGAATAAATATAGGAAAATTAAGCTATCAGTTTCCTATCTTCTTGTAGTCCCCAGTTACTGGTCTGTCAGTTTTTTGCGATGTTCAGCAGCATTGCACTATCTAGAATGGCACCATTGTTCCTCAGCAGTGTTTTACTCACAGTAATTTGCTTCCATGTGACAACAAATTCTTTTAGGTCAGCTTCAAAGCTGAATCAGAGGGATCTAGTGCAAATCTGTGTCTGATTTATAGATCAACACCTTAGGAAATTCTGTGTGGGAAGCTGTTTTGATGGATGGCATTTCAAGATAAGACAGACATAAGCACATGCATCACTAGAAGAAAAGTAAAGAACTGAATGCTCATAACATGTCTTCTTGCAAATGATATTTTGCTAAACTGAACTATCCATGAGAAAATTGCTTCAATTTCTCTCCACATTAGATTTCCTGTGCATAATTACTTATAATGAGGATATCTGGTAATTTTTGGTTTTATACTATAAATAATTGTTATCACATTACGTACTTACATTGATTCCAAATGGTGCTCATTGCAAGCCCTCAAGCATATTTAATGTACTTCTGACATGTTAACACAGCTGCCCTCAAGAGCTGTGACAATCTAAGCATATCAAAAGCTCATATGATCAAAACCTTTATTTTAAAGAGTGCTTCAATATCAGCAATGTTCAAAATCACTCATCTTTAGTAAAGTGACAGCATTGTACTAAGAGCTTATGTATAGGCACAGCACAGGCTCAAGTTGTTCTGAATATAAGCATGGTCTGAATATTTGGGCTTGGAAGATATCAGTAATGAGACACTTCAGAGGAGAGGGGCAAACAAACATGCTACATGCTCTTCCCCAGCTATTGATCATACACATTTTTCAAATGTCTGCTAGAAAATATTTTCTGCTGATTCATAACTGCAGTCGTAACGTTAGCTGGTTAAATCGAGTCAATAAATATCATACTGAGAGGGGCTAGGAATAAATTTACACTAGTTCTATTAGAGGAATTCCTTGCATCATATCACAATGCTTATCTTTCAACCAAGCTATGCTGCCACACAAGGGAAAGAATAGAAGTGAAGGAATTCTCTCTTTGTGGTTACCTTTTCCCTTTTTGCCTTGTTCTGTCCTTCTGTCTCACCACAAATCAACACAGAATGAGATTGGCTTGCTGGACAGTTAGCTGGTAGTGGATGAAAACAAATTGTATGAGAGTGGAAAGCAAAAACAAGAGTAAAATCTCTTCTATGATGAAAATTCAACTCGTTAGCCATGATATTAGACCTTCTTAAAGAAAACAGCTGAAAGTCATCACTGCTTTCAGATTCCGTAACATAACTCAAAACATGTTGGATTACTTTAAAAAACAAATAACATTAAAAATGGGGGGGTTTTTTCCTTTGACTACGTTAAACAAATGCATACAATCATTAGCAGTGTAACAGCCTTTACCATGTTCAGCTACTACACTGAAAGAGTTGTCATATTCATGTCATAAATAAAATACCCACCCACTCAACCTTAAATACCCACGGGCCTACTTTTCAGCAACTGATGACGTGTTCTATATGCATGACTACACTGAAGTTAGGTTTATTGTGTGCCATAATAATGCATATTAAAGATGTATATCATAAAAGCAGAAAGAAGGTGGTGATGTGTATTGTTTTCTGCAACATTTCCAAGCCTGAGGGATTAGTTGATGTAAAATATACAGTATCTCCACGTTTTATAGACGAGTTCATGGAAAGAAACACAAACAAGAGCATCCAATATGAAAGTGAGAAAAATGACTGAAGACTTTACTGACTTGCAAAATTAATTCTGTGGTTCACACTGTTACAATAAACTCTCCTTTCCTTTGTGGCATCTCTTTCTTCACTGACATTGAAGTGTTCCTTTTCTGAGTAGCAACAGACATATGCTTCCGTAGTGAAAAGGTACCATTGTCGCACCTAGTTTGACTTCTGCTGTATCATGGGCCATTTATGTTTCACCTAGCTATTTTGATAGCTTCTCTAAACATGTATTCTTCATCTAATATTATCTATTATTCATCTACACATGAATAAACCTATTCATATATTCTTCATCATGGGGCCTACAGGAAAGATGGGGAGGGGCGCACTATCAGGGATTTTTGTGATAGGATGAGGGGTAACAGTTTTAAGTTGAAAAAAGGGGACATTTAGATTAGATATTAGGAAGACTATTTTTACTCTGAGGGTGACAATGGTCTGGAACATGTTGCCCAGGGAAGTTATGGATGTTCTATTTCTGGAGGTGGATGAGGCTTTGAGCAACCTGACCTAGTGAAAGGTGTTGCTGCCCATGGCAGGTGGGTTGGATCTAGATGATCTTTAAGGTCCCTTCCAAGCCAAACCATTCTGTAATTCTGTGATTCTATGATCTTACCTCAAGATGTGTATATATATCAAATAACTCAAAATGTATATATATACTTATACAATATTTGTATAAAGAATACATATCTTTGGAGACAGGAATATTAAGATGTGACCAACTGATGTTCCTTAAGGTATTTGGAACTGGCTACTGAGCAAGCTGCTGAGGTGGGTGTCAATCCCCTGTGTCCCCAGGCTCCAGACGGTGAGCTGAGACCCAAGCAGAAGATAAGCATCCAAATATTCAAGTGCTGTTCAAAATATCAGAATATCCCAAGTATGAAATTTCACAAGAAGTTTCCTGTCTTATGAGCTGGAGGTGATTTAAACACTTTGGAGATTATTTATACATAATGTAGGGTGATCTAAACAGACCTTTCTACAGATTTCCCACATTTTTCTGAAGTGTGTAAACTGTGTTTAATCTGTGAGGCCATTTGTAAACAAAAAATCATTATGTTCAATAAAGAAGAATACATTTGTTCATTATTTATAAAAGTCATCCTAATTTCACAGAATAATGGCAATAAAATCAGAACAATATGCTTCTATTCTTAGTGGAATTTTTATAAGTCTTTTCTCCACTAAGTCATATTCGACAGGATTTTCAGCTGTTTCACCAGTAGCTGCAGAACGCAGTCTGCTCAGAACATTGAGTGACTTTCTTCTAATTCAATAAGCTGTTCAACCATAGAACATTGACAACTACCTTTGTGAAATCCAGTACGAATTGATTTGTGAAAGTCAATTAGAATTCAGTATTTGGTTAGAGATTCTTAAATACACAACATCCAAACACCTAGTCAGTCAGATTCTGTCAACACTGATGTGTGTAGGTTTATTTTACCTGTAATTTGTTTATTTACCCTGTCACAGAATGAAATCCTTGCAACATTTAATCTATTGTCCTTCAACACTAGAGGTAGCTTATTCAGCCCTTTGCTGCCTCTTATTATCAGTGTGCTGAATTCCTGTTGTAGATAATTGTAGTACAATATACAGTAAATCCACAGTTGCAGAAATAGCCTAAACCCAGCTCAGTACTTCTGTTTTCCTTCTTAGTGAGCAGTGAAGAACTGATTCCCACACTTCTCTTATCACAAGTCATTTGAAGTCAGTTACAGCCTTTCACTGGTAAACTTGCTGGATGCTTTTATGGGCACATAACAATCATGGAATGGCTAGCAGAGATTCCATCAGTGCAAACCTAACATGCATGAGGATTTCTGTTTTGTGATAAGTAATTTACTATTTCAGATACAATGTGGACCATGAAACAAGATTGAAGCAAGGTTCTAGATTTTCTTAAATAAGAAAAACAAACAAAAAAACCCCCAAACAGCTAAAGAAATTGATTCCAGGTATCTCTTCTCAGGATTTCTTTTTGAGAAGTTGTGTGTTAAATATATGTTTTCAGAATGTTGAAATGTTTTGTTCTCTAAACTCTGTTTCTTGTGTTTCCCCCTTTCTGTTTCTTTGCTCCCATTTTTCCCTTCAGTGCAGCAGATGAAATTGCAGCATGCTTTGAGGTCATCATTGTCACTAACCATGTTTCTTTTGCTTTTGTATTTCGGGAGCAGAAATCTAGCCCTTCTCAGCACTGTTAGAAAACAAAATCAGCTGGATATTTCTGAAAGCACTGCTCCATACCAGGAAGCAGCCTCTCAGCCATGGCCATTCCACCCTACCAGCCACAGAGCACAGCCAATTGGGTCATCCAGGGATAGTCCCAGCCTTGGGCATTGGGCACTTTTGCTGGGGACAGGCAGGGGCCCACATTTGGATCATGATACCTGACCCACTGACTAGTGGTTCCGGAAGATTTATTCCAGGGCCATAAAGGTACTTCTGAAAGAGCACCACAGCAAAACATTTCCTAAATAAAGAATCATAGAACAACCAGGTTGGAAGAGACCCACAGGATCATAGAGTCCAACCGTTCCTATCAAACACTAAACCATGACCCTCAGCACCTTGTCCACCCGTGCCTTAAACACCTCCAGGGAAGGTGAATCAACCACCTCCCTGGGTCGCCTCTTCCAATGCCCAATGACCCTTTCTCTGAAAAACTTCCTCCTAATGTCCAGCTTAAACCTCCCCTGGTGGAGCTTGAGGCCATTCCCTCTTGTCCTCTCCCCTGTCACTTGGGAGAAGTGACTCCTTTCAGGTAGTTGTAGAGAGTAATGAGGTCTCCTCTCAGCCTCCTCTTCTCTGGGCTAAACAACCCCAGATCTCTCAGCTGTTCCTCATAAAGCCCGTTCTCCAGCCCCTTCACCAGCTTTGTTGCTCTTCTCTGGACACACTCCAGAGCCTCAACATCCTTCATGTGGTGAGAGGCCCAGAACTGCACACAGTATTCAAGGAGCGGTCTCACCAGTGCTGAGTACAGAGGGAGAATAACCTCCCTGG
>WAAB01020015.1:0-17411 GCA_013389865.1 Piaya cayana | reverse complement strand
CCACCACTCTCTGGGCCCGGCCATCCAACCAGTTTTCCACCCAGGAGAGTGTACGCCTGTCCAGGCCAGAGGCTGACAGTTTCTGTAGCAGAATGCTGTGAGAAACTGTTTTCAAAGGCTTTGCTGAAGTCCAGGAAGACCACATCCACAGTCTTCCTTCATCCAGTAGCCAAGTCACATTGTCATAAAAGGCGACCATGTTAGTTTGGCAAGTCTAGGGGTACTATCTTCGATAGTATATTAATAGTGGTTTTGAAAAACAACCTGTCTTCCTCTGGTGTCCTTTTTGAGTCTGAGAATGTCATCTGAACTACTGTATTAGGTATTTTAATAAGACCTGAATACATGCTATCTACCCACAGAAATATGAATGACACTCTCTTGATGCAGATCCTGGTTTCATATAGCCTCTATTGTGGTGCAGATAGTCTTCATTTCTACTCTGTTGATTATACTTGTCAATATCTCTTTTAATTTAGTCTCACATTCTTCACAGAGAAAAGCTTTTCTTATGTCTTTGATACACCTCTGCCGACCTTAATAGATAACTTAAAGGCACCTAAACTTATATCAATTCTTCTCCCATTTTCTTGTAAAAAAAAATCAGAATTACAAATGTACATTGTAAAGAATCCAAGATTTCCTCGCAAAAGAAATATGAGCAAACAATAGTACAGCCCAGTCTAGTTTCCATTTATCTTTTACTGAAAACACTAGGTACTTTTAAAAGTGC
The DNA here is from genome assembly GCA_013389865.1 of Piaya cayana. Taxonomy (NCBI): domain Eukaryota; kingdom Metazoa; phylum Chordata; class Aves; order Cuculiformes; family Coccyzidae; genus Piaya; species Piaya cayana. Next base: position 16,678 of record WAAB01020015.1, on the reverse strand, counting down.
AGCTTTGCTTGGCAATGTTACAAATAGATGGGTGTATTTCCAGTCACTATGTTTTTGCCATATTGTGCTTTGTTGAACTAAAAAAATATTTGTGCATATAGCTGCACAAACCTGTCAGTTTATCACTGTCTTTCACAATGGAAATTGCAAAACTTAATACAGACAGTGAAGAAAACTGCATATACATATACATTGCATGCATCTGATTGTGTCTCTGTTTTCTTGTAACCACACCATCTCCAATAAAATGCATCAGAGAAATTTTAGTTTATTTTTTTAAATTTTTTTAATAGTCAGAAGTGTTTATCTAGCTCATCAAGGATCTTCATGGCAAATTTACTTCTTTTTTTTCTTTTTTTAAATCTTCCTCAAGTGTATGTGAACCACACATCATTTTTTATAGACAAAAATCTTCTTGGTAGAAAGCTGGCCAGAGGCAGAATTTCAGTTATAACCTCTAGCAAACATTTGCGTTTGCAAGTTTTTTAAGTGCAGCTCTTTGTCTTGTGGCAAGAAGTATTACTGTAAATGTATGGGTACAGAGAGAGTGTAGAAGAGAAACACTTATGTAAGTGTTCCTGTGTGGCAAATGCATAGAGTCAAGGTCAGAGTCTTCAACTGGATACTAGGGAGTCTGGCTATTCGTCCTTACCAAGGGGGACAATTTTAAGAAGTCTTTTGCTATCTTCATAGTTATGACAGAAGTAGGCAGATGGGCTGCCTTGCTGAAGATAAATAAGATGGGTAAATTTCTCCTGAATTACTTCACAGGAAAAATCTCAAAGAAAGAGTTTAGGAAGAAATCTCTGGTACACCTGTAGCCTTGTTAGAAAACAAATCAACCCCATCCTTTCTCAGTGGAAAGGCTGTTAAGATACACATATGTCCAATTGGAATAAGAATGACAGGTCTTGTAGATGCTCTGGCAGGGCAGGTTAGGATTTCAGGAAAAGTATGGCCTAAGCACTGAGTGGGAAGTATATGAAACAGCATGTTGCTGCAGTCTACTGTATGAAATGGTGAAAAAACTACTCAGAAATCCTGAGGCGACTGAGTTCTTGCTCCAGCTGACACCTTGTGGGGCTTCTCGAAAGGGCTCTGGACTGAGTGACTTCATAGCAAGCAGAGAAGAGAGTTTTGTGATGTTTTCTGTTTCTATTTTGCACTGCCTAGCACCCCTAGGCTTTTGATGCTAAAAATTATATCTAGATTATGTTCTGATAAAACCTTGATTTTGCAATACAGAACTCCTCTTGTATTTTTGATGTCTTCTGTTTTCACAGAAAAGGTGCAGGCAAATCTTCACCAAATCTCACCATGTGCTCCAAGATTTCAGACCACCTTCCTGACGGAGGTTTCTGCCATACTGGGAAAAGGGTTTGTGAGAACTGGTTNGTGGGGTCATCTCAAAATCTGTCTGAATACATATGTTCAACCAGTATAAAAAACCTATGACCAGCCTCTGCGGTATGCCTTTTTTAGAAGGGCATCCAATTCAGCGCTGAATTGTAAAATAAAAATATTATTATCTTTGCTTCGAAGACTTTGTCCTTTTTCATATTTTAGGAGTGTTTCTCACAGGTTTGAAGTCTGTTGTGGGATTTCAGATGTAAGACAGCAGAACTGCAGAAAATCAGAGGTGCCAGCCCCAGGCCATCTGAGGTTCCCCACTGTGACATCAGGTTTCCAGATGACACATCCCTCAGCTTCTCTTTTGGAGCTGCAGTCTCAGCAGACTTCACAGACACTGGCCCTAAGCAGCTCCAGCCCCCTCCCACACCAGGCAGTGACGGGAGGGAACGCTCTGTTGCAGCTAGGGCACGGGCTGTGCCTGGGCAAAGCATAGAGATAATTCACTGTAACAGTAACTCAGTTGATTTTAATTATCTGTGCTTTTCATTGCATGAACCTGAGCCACTCTCATGTGAGGAACTGACCTTTCACATGGGTGCAGTAACCCATGCAAGACCTGGTTAGGAGAATGGAGGTGCTCACTGGAGCTCACGAAGGAGAAGAGGGGCAGCTGGAGCTGCCAGGTCTTGGGCCCTCTTGGTACTAGCCTTACTGAGAGGTCTCCATGTCTCCACAAGTTGACTCTTATAATCTAGTAAATGAAAGTTTTGATAGGCAAGGACTTTAACAGTTGTGGATGGGGTGATCTGCTTGTTCCCTTCCTCATGAAGTTGAGGTAATGCACTTTCCTGCCTGTGTTGAGCACTTGCTGTACAACCTGAGGCCACTCTCCTGCTGGTTTGGCTGGAGTAACTACAGTGCAGCATGAGCAGCCACAGGAGAACTGAGCTGTAGTTCCTGCTGCCTTGTGCTGTGTATGGAAGTAGAAGGTAGGAACGTCAGTGTTTGACTTTATTACTATTTAAGGTTATAGCAAATACTGAGCATGTGTTGAGATGCAAATTGTAATTGTTTACCTTCCCAAAATACATATGTAAATACTATTAACCTGTGTCCTGTTTATTTCTTCCAACTCCCTTATTTATTGCAGTGGTTTTTTAGTTCCTCTTTATTATTCTAGTGTCTAAGTGTAGTGGGAGAACATATATCTTGTTTTTTTGATAATGAAACTATTCTCCCTAGCATGGTGATGGTGGAATCTGCTTCTCTTCATTTAAAGAACTCTGGTTTTGTTTATATGGCTTCCCTCCTCCTTCCCTTTTCTGCCCAGGCTTTCTCACCAGCTGCTTTTAGTAGAAAAGCAATGTACAGCTGAAAGGCTAAAACTCAGCATAGTTTTGACCTTTAATCAATATTTCCTTCTTTCTATCTCTTAAAACTCTTTTTGTTGTTGTGGTTGGTTTGTGGGTTTTTTTTCCCCTGGACACTGTCCTGCCTCTTGAAGTTTTATGTCTGTCTTGGATGCTTATGGCTAAAAAGGCTATCCCTGGTCCAAGCACAGCTCTCTGCGTAGATGGGGACTGCTGGAGAGGAGCTGAGACTGGGGGTAGACTCCTGGAAGTTCTTCCAGGAAGTTAATCTTATTTGAATCACGATAACAGGGATAGGGCATGCAAGTCAGGGTGGTGAAGGTCTAATGTGCAAGTACTTGAAGTTTTCCCTCAGCAACTTACAGTCAAAGGATACAGTCCTTTCTTATCACTGTCTCTGAGTCCTCTGTGTCACGCTCCTTCAGCATGTTTCCTGTTGTAAACCTCAATATTTTTTCCCTTTCTTCCATGTTCATGATCTTTCTGTGACTTTCTTTACATGATAACCTTTCTGAAACTCTGTCAGCACATTCAGGCATCTGAACAGTGGTAATAATCACATTGAAATTGTAGGTGCTGAGCAGGCGAATGAGGCATGCTTCTGCCTGCCTTCTGTATTCAAACCTACTTACCAAAGCTTCACTAAGACTTTGAAGATAGACATGTCATTAGTGGTTGGTTGTTGGTTTTGCATTGACAAAGCAACACTCAGCAGACTTCAGTTGCTGCAGAGGAGGAAATGTTGCTTTAGGAGATGTGCCAGAGAGCATCTACATAAGATGTGCTAGTTCTAGATCATAGTTCTGCATCTTCATGCAATAAAAACTATAAACTGCCCCAGTGCAAGTCATGCAGTCAGTCACATGTATTTTCAAACATAGATATTTATATACTGAGTGGTGACCTGTAGTACAGGCCAGAAGGGAAAAATGAAAGAGATTGGTCTGATAACACATACAGTAGCTTCTACTGAATCTGCTGGGTGAGAGCTGCCCAAAAACTCTCTGCCCTTCATTGAAAAGTATATTGTTGTTGTTGTTGTTTTTGGAATTGTTTAATGGGCATAAGCAAGTCTCTCAGTATCTTAATACCTCTTTTACTAGTCAACTTAGAAAAGTTTTAATATTTCTTTTTTTAGTTGTCATCTGCACTTTTGAACTGTTGTTCAGGATGCCAGGAGCCTGCACAGATGCCATGGGTAGAGCAGCTGCTCACCCGTTAACTAGCAGCAGCATCTCCCCTTGTGCAAGTTGTTAGAGGCAGGAAGTCACAGATATATGTAGATGTCTGGAGGTGTAGGTGGGTCTTTAGTTTCTTTAGGTGCTAATGGAACCATCCAGATCTTTTGTCTCTGACTTACTCTGTGTTTCCCTGGACCAACACCAAGTAACTATCTTCATCTGAAGGTGTCCAAGTAAATGAAAAAAAACAGTCCTTAACTGCTGATGTGCAGTTTCTCCAACTAAGCAGTCCTCTTTCATAATTAAATGGTCAATCTTTTGTAAATCATGTGATCAAGTGTGTGTCGTGCAGTCTCCCCATATTCTGCTCAGAAACTGTCTCAAAAATATTGAAGACTAGCTACAAACTTAATGAACACTTACTAATACGTTGCTGCTTTTCATTAAAAACAGAAGCCCAAAAATGTGGCAGTGGCAAATAGATCTTAACACTCAGTAAAATGTAAACACACTGTAAAAGAAATGGTACGCTCTTTTTGATGTGGCTAGCTTGTCTCTCGACTTCAGGCTAGAAAACATTTTCAGGAACATTTCCCTGCTGCTTCTATTTCTCTTTCTCTCTTGTGTTTTTGAACCTGATGCTAATACTGTATTCTCTGGTGACTTTCATTTTGTACTTTACACTTACCACTTGAAAAAAGAGGTCTGATGAGGTTTACTTTCTTGTAGTCCTCTTGAGCTGCAGTTCTTTGTATTTGAGACTGCAAAGCCCTAAATCATGCTAACAGGATGCCTGAAATGGACACTAGTGGAGAGGATATTAAAAAAAAAACAAAAACAAAAAAACCAGAAATGAGCTGATACAGATAGTATCTGCTATTTTTAGTTCCTGACAGCCCAGGTTTGCTTTAACTGCAGAACCATTCACGTTTCTTTCTCTTCTCGTTGCAGCTATCAGTTCTGTAATGACTTAGAAACAAAAGTTCAAAATAAGGGTATCCAGACTAGATGGGTATTACTAGAATTAGAAAGCAATTTGATAGGAAACTGATCTGCATGATTGTCCTCCTCTGCAGAAATTATAGTAGTGTGATTGCAATCATTTCTGTGGGTCAGTGTTTTTAGCATTAATGTAACTACCTAGAAGCCAGCCAGGCTTTATATAAGACTTTCTCTAGAACTGAAAGAAAAGTAGAAGAATAAATTCTCAGTGCTATTTTACTTTAGCAGTTTCATGTGCTATTGGTGGCATGCAACACAACCAGATTTCATATTTAGTATTTACTTGAGGTGCTGTCTTTAGATGTACTAGTTGTGAGAGCTGTTTTATAGAAAGCTGATTTTTATTATTTCCTGGTTAAAGCTCCCTGTATTCTTTTTTTTTAATAGTCTTTTCCAGTTGTTTGCAGAAATATTTGTATTTATATCCCTGTTGTGAAGTTCATCAGTGTCATGCAACACTAAATAGATCCTAGATGTTTCAGTTCTGTAGTCAAGGTATGCATATGGTACAACAGCTGTATACAAAGCAGGGTATGGTTGGCTGGTACTCTGGGACAAAGAGGGTGTTTTGCCCTTTGTAGTCAGTATAGCTAAAATTGGTCACATGTAACTTTTTAAATGACAGGCATCTTTAATGGAAAAAAATACAATCTAGAGATTTAAATCTTTTGAGTACATAATGTAAACATTTAGCATATTTTACAAGCCCACATTGGGAAATGGTGCAATTTAATGCTTCATTCTGAGGAAAAGAGGAGTTATCTCTCAGATTGTGTCTTGTACAAAAAGGGAACTATGGGGTTTTAAGTTAGAAGAAACAAAGAACTCAAGACCCTTTCACTTCAGTAGGTGCTGTATTGAAGTGACTGTTCTGTAAAACACAACCAGGACCAGAAAAGTTAGCAGTCTAAAGAACATGCAACACCTTACCTTCAGTGTTTCTTCAGCCAGTACTCCTGCTAGCACTGTTTGTGCATCCTGTCATTCACCTCACCAGCACCCCTTCTTGGTTCCCACGCCTTGATGTTGCTTGGCCATGGGTCTGTGGAAGGACTCTGGGTCCATGTACTGTGTGGTGATGAGAAGTGGGTGAATTTTATTTTTTTATGGCAGTCATCTGGCTTTCACCTCACTCCCTGTCCTATACAAAAAACAGTGACAGCCTGTTCCCAGCCATGGTGTCCTGAGGAATCTGGCTTGGGAATGTGCTTGGTACACTGGGTCTGTTCATAACAGTAAACGTGGACCTATGGGTGCAGGTAGGATCTCTGTCAATCTTGGAACTGAAGCTCATAAGGAGAAAAGTCAATGGTCACCCTCCCTGTCGTTAAATTAAAACAGCTGATCTTAAGTGACTACTCAGGGTGGATATTGCTCCTCTATTCCTAGGCTTATAAGGTGATGGTGTGCACTTGCCTTACCTTGGTTTAGTGCACGTAGTGAGCATCTTAGTTGAACTACAATTTGTGAAATCTTCAAAGCTCTTTCTCTTTTTCTACTTAGAGAAATGAATTGCTGAAGTCTCTGGAATGTTTAGTTTTCATAGTTAAGCAAGATACTGAGGGATACACTCTTTTCAGCCCTTAGGTAATTATTTGCTTTATTATGGCACTGTAGTGAGATAGGATTAATGTAAGTTACAAGTGGTAACAGAATATGAAATAAGACAACAATAAGCACAAGAGCAAAAGATAAAAACAGACTTGGGAATTAACCTAGTAATTTGAGAATTGTATGCATTTGTAAAATGCTTGCAACTATGCTTGAATGTATTTTTCTTTCTGATAAAGACTATGTTTTTAAATATTAGGCATACAAGATTCACCTGGGATATAAAAACTTGGAGTTCAAGTGTTAAGAGACAGGAATTTAAAAATAAATCTTTTGCCCAGGTGATTTTTTCTTCCCTCCTTCCAGCTGGTGACATTGTAAGAATCAGACAGGTCCATTCTATTAATACAAGGTTCCATGGCTGCTGTCACTACAAAAAATTTGGGGTTTTTTGACATACAGATGGCCTACATAGCACCAGGTTTACAGACATCAGGTGGGAACCACCTTTCTCAAAAAGGGAGGAGGGTCTTTACTCAGGGGCTTGTAGGACTCAATCATATGGCTTTAAACTAGATGTGAAGGGGGAGGGAGATAGTATCAGGCTCACCTATCACAAGTTGTTTAGAGGACACACAGTGGTTGGAGGATTGCGGTGCTGATATACACCTTCCAACTGCTGCGCCGGGGCGTGCTGGGAATACTCCCAGGCTCCTGAGGTAGTAGGTGCCAGGAAGGAAACTTCCACAGAACACCTTAAAAGAAATAAGGGGTCTTCCACTAAGAAGGCAATGCGGCCAACAGCCCAGCTGAAGTGCCTCTATACAAATGCAAAAAACTTGGACAACAAACAAGAGGAGGTGGAAGCTAAGGTGCTACTAGAAAGCTAGTTGCCATCACTGAAACTTGGTGGGACGAATCCCACGACTGGAGTGTGGTTAACGATGGCTACAGGCTGTTCAGAAGGAGTAGACCAGGAATGAAGGGTAAAGACGTTGTCCTCTATATCAGGAGATGGATAGAGTGTGAAGAGCTGTCTTTCAACAGACTGAAAGTTCATGAGTGAGACTAAAAGACCAAGGCAGCAAAAGGAACCTTGTTGTTGGTGTATACTACAGGCCACATAATGAAGGAGAGTGTACTGATGAAGCCTTCTTCCTCCAGGTACAGAAGGCTTCATGCTCATAAGCTCTCACCCTACTGGGGGACTTCAACCACCCTGACGTATGCTGGAAAAATAGCGTGGCAAGCTGTAGGCAATCCAGGAGACTCCCAGAGTGCATTGAAGATAACTTCTTAACCCAGCTAACAGACACCTCCACCTGAGGGGATGCAATACTGGACCTGAGGATGACTAATACAAGTGAGTTCATCAGTGACATCAAGGTTGGAGGCAGCCTGGGCTGCAGCGATCACACCCTGGTGGAGTTCAAAGTCCTGAGGTATATGGGGCAGGGAAGTGCACAGGCAGTGCAAGCAGGAACAGGGAACCTAAAAGAATATAGGATAAAGGGAGATGTAAAGCCCCTCCCACTGTAAGGGGTGTGGATCAGCTTCGTGAGCACCTGAGGAAGCTGAACAAGTATAAGTCTATGAGTCCTGATGAGATGCATCCCAGTGTCCTGAGGGAATTGATTGATATAGTCACCGAAACACTCTCCAGGACACTTCAAAAGTCATGGCTATCAAGACTATTCCCTGGTGACTGAAAGAAGGGTAACATTGTCCCCTTTTTAAAAAGGGTAGAAAAGATGACCCTGGGAACTACCAACCTTTCAGTCTCATCACTGTACCTGGGAAGGTCATGGAACGGATACTCCTAGGTGATTAATGGGAGCCAGCACATCTTCACCAAGGGCAAGTCCTGTGTGGCCAACTTCGTTGCTTTCTATGATGGGGTAACCATATCAGTGGACACAGGAAAACCAGCAGATGTGACCTATCTGGACTTCTGTAAAGCCTTTGACTCTGTCCCCCACAACATCCTTTTCTCTAAATTGAGGGGATATGTACTTGATGCGTGGAATGTTCAATGGATATTGGTTGCTTGATCGCATTCAGAGAGTAGTTGTCAATGGCTCAAAGTCCAGATGGACAACTGTGACAATTGGTGTCCCTCAGAGGTCCATTCTGGGACCAGTGCTGTTTAATATCTTCATCAATGATATAGATGGATTGAGTGCAACCTCAGAAAGTTTGCAGATGACACCAAGTGCAGTCGTGTAGTTGACACACTGGAAAGATGAGATATGTCCAAGAGGGACATGGAGAAGTAGGCCTGTGTGAATCTCACGTGGTTCAGCAAGGTCAAATGTTAGGTCCTACACCTGGATCGGGTCAACCCACGGTTTCAATACAGGATGGCAGATGGTGTCATTGAGAGCAGCCCTGCAGAGAAGGCCTTGGGGTTGCTGATTGATGAGAAGCTTGACATGAGCTGGCAGTGTGTACTTGCAGCCCAGAAGGCCAGCTGTATCCTGGGCTGCATCAAAAGAAGCATGGCCAGAAGAGCAAGAGAGGTGATTCTGCTCTTCTATTCTACTCTTGTGAGACCATACTTGGATTGTTGTGTCCAGTTCTGGAATCCCCAACATAAGAAAGATATAGAAGTGTTGGAATGGGTCCAGATGAGGGCTGCAAGGATGATCAGAGGGTTGGAGAAACTCCCGCATGAGGACAAGCAGAGAGGGTTGGGTTTGTTCAGCCTGGAGAAGAGAAGGCTCCTAGGAGACCTTATAGCGCCTTTACAGTACCTGAAGAGGGCCTACAAGAAAGCTGGAGAGGGACTTTTTGTGAAAGAATGTAGTGATAGGACTAGGTGGAACTGGTATAAATTAGAAATTGGAAAGGGGCAGATTTAGACTACGAGGAAATTCTTTGCAATGAGGGTGGTGAGGCACTGGAACAGGTTGCCCAGGATTGGATGCCCCATGCCTGGAAGTGTCCAAGACCAGGTTGAATGGGGCCTTAAGCATCCTGGTCTAGTGTGAGGTGTCCCTGCCCATGGCAGGGGGGTTGGAATTAGATGATCTTTAACTTCTGTTCCTGCCCAAACCATTCTATGATTCTACGTAGGTTGCCAGTCTGAATAATCTATTAGCTATATGTTATAATAACCATGGGATAGCTAATAAAGGTGCCATAAAAACACAAATTCAGTTGTTCTTTTTCCCCTTAAACTTTTCCCACTATTCTTGTAAATTAATTTTTCTGCTATTTCTTTAGTTTGTTTTCCAAAACATTCCATATCTTCAGTAAACCTTAGACCATTCTCATAAGTATCTGTGAATTAACAATTTTGGTTGTAGAAAATATCAGAAAGTATCACATTTCACAAACTACATTTACAGATTGAGAGCTTTAGATAATTCAAGTAGATGGTGGTGAATGTTGAGCCTAATCTCTAACAGCCTCCAGCCTCTGAAATGCTGGGAACTTAAAACCTAATGTTTTATCTGAAAGGCAAGGTGTAGGAGAACAGGGAACTGATTCTGGCAAGCTTCTTTCCTGGATGTCATCTTCAACAGTTATGTCATCTTCTAGTGTTAATAGTAACCAGGCCAATGACCTTTAATTGTGGCTTTTGTTTGGGATTTTTTTTGGGTTGCTTTGAGTTTTTTTTGAATTTATGGTCAGTGCCTGGGAGGTGACTATGACTGCGCAGCAGTATCCCCAGCTCTTGCCAAGATCTGCTTTATGCAAGCTTGGCTGTACATGAATGCTGCTGTACATTGAAAGAAATGTTAACATGAGAAAAAAATTGTCACAAATGCAAACCAGATATTCTGGGACATACAAGTGTTTAGATAGCACTCTAAAGGCAAATATAACATCATCATTTAACCACATGCAAAGGAGCATATTCTGCTTCTGCCCCATAAAAACTTTGGGATTAAAATGATTTGAATACATTAAGGGCAAATACAGTCTGGGGTGATGTTATATTGAAAAGCCTAGGGTGCATTTTGCAGCAGATACTGTAATGTTGACTGATAGTTCTGGGAAAATTTCTTCAATTACACCCTTCTGGGAATCTTGGTTACATCTGATAATCAGGGAAATGGTGTGCTTAAATATAAGCAAACTGTATTAACAAGGGGATTAGAATGTTTTTATGTAGAAACTTTTTTCATTAAACTGCTATAGAAGATTAAGTTTGTTTAATCTCATAATTTAGGTGGACTAGAAATTTGGAAGAGCTGAAATTAAATCTGTTTATTTAAATGGCTTGCTTTGTGACAGACTGCATCATCAAAGGGACTTAACATTGAAACTATTTCTAAAACTCTGAATTTTTTACATAACATGGTCAATTTATAATTTCCAATCTAAAACTTCTTCACAGAACACTCTGATTTGAACTGTTAAATTAGGTGCATCACTGAATTCTTATCTGCAGCTATTTCTGCTTCCTCATTGGAAGAAGGTCAAGGGACAGAAGCAAATGTTTTCAATGACTACTGAAATTCCCTGCACAGAGGTTGCTTTGTGTTGAGATTGTTTTCATAATAATTAGCTGACTGTTGATTATCATGAATAGCTTGCAGAAAATGAGAACTAGAAAGCCTAAACTGTTAATCTACTTCTATCAGTATTATTGTTACTGTTTCAAGGGAAGGGAGATCATTTCAGTCAAAACACTGGTACTATTCACTTTTTAGTCAAACACTGAGCTTGGTTGCTTTGTAAATAAATGACATTTTCATTGCAGCAAATGATCAGTGTTATTTGATAGCTGTTATTCCTTTCACTGTTAATTTAAGTTAACATGTCTCCATTAGAAGTGACTTTTGTACTCAAGAATCTCTCCTTGGCTTATTAAACGGATGCTTTACAGCATCAGTCTACATTCTTTCCTTTTAAGACCCAAATAGTCCTACTGACTCATGTACCATTTCCATTTTGTGAAAGAGTTGTCACTATATGGGGAATGAAATTAAAGGAGAGTGGGGGAAAGCAGAACTTGAATGAGGCTACTTGCGGAGTTCAGGTTAAGTATTTCTTAAATACTTCACTGGATGAGGGTTCAAAATTGGTAGAAATTAATGGATTGCTCAGTTCTACAGACTAAACAAATGCAAAATGTTCCTACTTGCTTTTGCCACCACGTGCACAACAGGGAGAGTTTACATTTTGATTTAACCTGTATTCCTATACGGTAAAATGTTGAGCTGTCAGTCCTGCTACTTTTACAGAGAGCAACAGCATATTTTGGTTTTAGTTCTGTCCATTACTTAAACCAAGAGACACTATGAAACATGAGGTGGTTACATCCCTACTACCTATTTGTTTATTTTATTCTTGCTTCCTTCCTCATCCATGCTTTATTACAAAATATAGTAGAAAGTCCTTCTATTTGTTACAAGTTAAATAACAGCAGTTTATGCTGTGCGTATTCCTTTATGCCCAAGAACCACCAAGACAGTATTTCTACTAGAAGCTATCTTCAGTTTTTCTGCCTTCCAAAGAGTAAAGAAAGAGTGGACTATTTCCTGGGGAAGGGAAGGCAAATGACTTCAGGCAGTTAAGTGAATGTAAACCTCAGTTTACTCTTATATGCATTCCATACTTGAGCAAGACAGAGCTATTGTACTGGTGCTTATTATGCCAACAGCTTGATGAACCTAGAGCCATTGCTTGAACCTACCTTTCCTTGAAATTGCCTTGTTTTTAGCAGAAAAAAACAATAAAACTAAAATACCCAAGTTTTGTGCTGCAGAATCATGCTCACCTTCCTCTTGGAATCAGCAGGAATGATTATTCCAGTACTGTGGGCACAGGGCACACAATGTGCCTCTCATGGAAGTTTTGGGGCAAGTATTCCCTATTCTATCGCTGACAGTGTCAAGGGTGTAAGTTGCTCCTTTTATCTTCAATAAGACCTCTGAACAGTTACGCCCTTTAAGGGAGTTGCATTTGGTGAATGTTACAGCTAGATGACAAAGACTTTGAAACTGAGCTGATAGGGCTTAAGTTGTCAAGTCCGATGTACTTTTCTGATATCTTTTGCATGTTGCTTATTTTTTTTATTTTTGGTTTCATGATCTTTCTTTAATTGAGCATTTTATCATTTTAAATGTGGGGTTTCAATTTGATTAACCCTACCTTTGGACCATGAGTGTACCAGTAGTCTCCATAACAGTAGCTAAAGCTTTAAAATCTGTTGATTTATAAATCAAAATATCAGCAACATCTAATCATTTCCATGTTTTCTTTTGAAATATTAATTTCATTTATTAAACTCCCCCCTGTTTCTACTAAATATGAAAATAAACATATAATTGATCAATGGCAGATTATAGAAGGGTGTAATTAATGTTTTAATGTGAAACAGTGAAAAATATTATAAGGCTGTGTATCTCAACTGGAGTTTGAGGAAACGTCTTCTTTCTCATCGCTTCTATCCTGTGTGCTCCTTGGTGCATTCAGAGTGGAAAGAATGGCATCACCAATAGATGTTATGTGTTTGACTTACTGACAAGTAATACCTGTTATAAACATCTCAGAATGAAATAGCCCATTATCCTTGTCACAGTGCTTATGGCTTTCCAGTTCACACAAAACAAAAGCAACTTGAGGGAAGTGAAATGTGTGTGTGAATGTGTATCTTACAGATTGCTCAGGAGCTCTTCCTGTACGAGTAAGGACACTGAGATCATTAATTCTGAGGCAGTACTCTGTTCCATTCAAGATTTTTTTTCATAATAGTTCTCTTAAGTGAAATTTTTAATGAATTATTATTTTTGGAAAATAGTACACCCTGACCTCTTCCTTCCTATCTCCTTCAATACTGCCCTCATACAAAGACATCTGACTACAATCTGTTGTGCATTTATTAGTAATGACTTTTGTTGCTCCATGCTGCTCTACTTCTCAGTGTTGTCAGCTCTGGAAAAGGCTTGCTGTTGCTTATATGCAACTTCAGATTATTTTCCTGCAGCTGGAAGCCTTGTTTATGTTGGATTAGCCTCTGATTTTCCCAGGATCAGATCAGTACTGGCTAGGAATAGTATTTTTTTTTAATGTGGGGGTATTTTTTGTTTGGTTGTTTTTTTTAATGTACTGTAGGGTTCACACTAATTCTTGTCTAAATTTTACATTGTTTTAAAAAAATGTTTTCTTCCATTTTGACAGCTAATTAGTTTATTGTGGTTGGTTATTTTGTAAACAGAAGAAAATATTCCTCATGCTAATCTTTCTGTGCCTGGCAGACCATGTTTATTTTGAATATACAGTGATACTCTCATCTTTTCATATCTGATACTTGGTCCCATTTTGCATAAGATAATGCTTAATATATGACTGCAGAATTTAAATAACTGCTGTAGAAATTAAGTCACACAATTTCTGTGTAATTAGGTAATGAGTAATTAACCCAAACTTGGAAAAATATTACTTATTAACAGCAATAATCTTTCTTAAAATAATAGTTAGCAGGCCTAGATGCCTAGATGGACAGTTAAACATGCCAGGAAATGGAGAAGTGTGGGAAACTGGGTTATCAAAATCAATCCTGATTAGACAATACTTTCAGGAAGGCAGATAGGTCAGGCTTATGCTACCAGTCTGCCTTCATTAAGAACTTATAACAAGCTGATTTTCAGCCCCAAGAAATAATTAATTATTTAATTAATCCATTGTACCAAATAGACCCCTAATATCATGTGCTGCTAGGCCTTCCCAGGTACACATATTGACCACTGCTGGTTATTATCCTTAATTGAATGGCGGCTCCCTTCTGCTGTAGTCTAAATCTATTGTTACTAATTTAGCTAACACATACAGTACTCTCAGCCAAAACTTTTAAATAATGATGCTCTAGGATTAATTCAGTCATCAATTAAGTCTGGAAAGCTGAAACAACATAACAAATGGTATACATAGGGCTTCATAACCATGAAATGTCTTTGCTTCACTATGAGATGAGACCCGTTCTTGGGTCACCTTACTGAAGCCCCAGAAATGCTCACCTGGCAGAAGATTATAAACCTTCTCCATTTACTGCATATGACTGGGTAGGTTTATGGTAGGGTGTTTTACAAACAGATAGAAAAGGATGGAAGGATAAGTACTTCATGGTTCTGGAGGGTTTCTATTAGATCAAATTGGATACATCTACTTTTTTTTCCCAAACTCTCAGAAAGGCAAGTGATGCATCTCCAGCATGACATTTTTATGTTTAGATGTAAAAGGTCATTTATCTCTTCTCTCTCAGTAAGTGAAAATATATTCACATGTTGGATATTTCATGTCAGGGAGAATCCAGACTGAGGAATCGAAAAGCTTTTCATGTCATGTTTTTAATTAGGTTTGTGACTCATTCTCATGAATAACATATCAAGCTGCATATTAACATCTAATCCAGCTAAATCATCAACTTACAGTAAACCATGGCTACAGAAACTTTAGTAAAAAAGTCAGAGGCTGCAACATTTTCCCAACAGCTGTTAATACTTCTGAAGCGTCTCTGGGTACTAAACTTGCAAAGTAAATGATTAGATTCAAGTTGCTATACTTGGGGGTAAATTAATTTGATTAAAATCATAGCAGTAGTTTTCTATGGAGGACTTCACAGTTAAGGCCAAGAAAAATCCCTTATTAGGTACAAATTGTTTTTGTTTAAGATCTGAGAAAGAGACAATTTGGTCAGGTTAAGACCGAAGTGTTGGTATGGTTAGAATAGATAATTTTTTTTTTTGTAAGAAACTTATTTATGTTATATCTGGGAGTGCTGGAACAAATAGGTCCCAGCTAGTAAATTATTACAAAGATTTTTAACCTGAAACAAAATCACTTATCACTTGGCCACAATCTTGCAGAATATTAGAAGGATTGTCCCAGCTCCCTTATTAATATGTGGAATAGTACTCTTGTGGATGTAGCTGGTGTTTTTTGTTTGTGATCACGCTGACAGTTATTGTCAAACAGCTTCACTTCATCATGTGGTGTTCATCACCAATTAGTCATTTGACAGGTATAATTTCTCAGTGTTGTGGATCACTATTGTAACTGTAAATTATCTTGGAAAGTGTCTTAAAATGTTGTCTTTTCTCGCTTTTATCTGTTTTCCATTACCTAGTTCGTAATAGGTTGCTGGCACTGGCAAGTTTCCTTCCTAGTTTATATTATAGAAAGAGAGTGGAAGGAAAATAACATTCTTCCTGTCTTTCCCTGCTGCTTCCATCCCTTCTCCAAAGAACTGGGCTTATAGGAGACTACAGGTGGTGGCTGTTCATCTGTGTGTCAGAGGAAGGAGAGAAAAATGGTCTATGCTGGTTTTTCAGTCTTTCCTAATGTTATATCCTTGCCACATCTGTTGATTTTTATGCTGTAAGAGTGTCTTTGAAGAGGATATAGCTTAGATGTATCTTCTGTCAGACCACATCAGAATAACCAGCTTTGAAAAAGACAGGTACCATGTGCTCAGCTCTTCATGCATATGCATTCTCTCTCATGCACATGTGTTAATTCTGAGATTGTGATCCAATCTACTAAAAAATACTTCACTGGAATGAGTTGGAATGCTTATAAAGAAAATATGAGGATATTGAACTTAGTGTGTAGGTCATTGCTGCTGAACTTAACCTAGCCAGGTTATCAGATGTGACCTGATTGTGCATGTACAATTGTTACTAATAAGGGTCTTGTACAGGAATGTGAGGTGTTAAGCTGTTTGCTTTTCTGTATTGACTTGCTTCCAGATAAGATCTATCAGCAAATGCACAGCAAGCATGTTTTGAGTCAAAAAGTTTCAAAGGGAATGACTTAAGAATGGGCTGTTCAGAAAAAGTTAGTGGGAGAGAGTGGACAATATTTTTTTGGTTGCCTTAGACATTCTGAACAGTAGCATGGATCTCAAAGCACACTAAAATGGTGAAGTGACTACTTCATAATGGTCTGTAAGATCCCCTCAAAACAACGTTTTTGTATTTGTAATGAAAATTTAGGAAAAGAAGGAAAAGGATTGAGTAAATGTCATGGATTATTCATTTAGGATCAGAACTTCAGCTATGAAAGAGGAACAATGGGGTAATCCTAAATAACTGATGTGTGCTTGTCAAAAATATAAAAAAATAGCATATGCAGGCTGTATTTGGGTGGTACTCTAGTCAGCATGGGTTGATGTTTGTTCTGTATCATATTTTATTTCTCCATGACCTGTCAATATAATTTGAAAACTTGGGTTAGTGATGATTTAGTTAGGAAGAAGGAAGAGCTGGA